>JANFOE010002358.1:0-41785 GCA_025667525.1 Glebionis coronaria
CTTGCAACTAGTGGATTTCCAGCAACAAACAATCAGCTCTGCACTTCTTCAAATCCTCGCCAACAAACTACTATTCAAGACGGTCAAGTGACGGTGCAATCCATTTAGGAAAGGCAAAATTCATATGGACCTACAACAAGGACCGTGAACGCTCAAGGTGTGAATTCTCAAGCTAGTGGAAATGGAAGCCCCATTGGTCCTCAAAAGGTTGTGACTTGCTACAATTGTCGAGGACACGGTCATATGACTAGGAAATGCACTCAGCCAAATAGGAGAATGGATGCAACGTGGTTTCATGAGAAGATGTATTTGGTCGATGCTAAATCTAAGGGAAAGATTTTGTATTCAGAGGATTTAGCATTTCTTGCAGACCCAGGGGCAGTTGATAATGAAGGCATTGTAGTCGTCTCTACTTCTAATGCAACATATCAAGCAGATGATCTTGATTCATATGATTCGGATTGTGATGAAATTCACACAGCCCAAGCTGCTCTCGTTGCTAATATCTCTCACTACGGTTCTGATGTCATCAGTGAGGTACCAATCACATCTAATACATCTAATACTGTTCATGATTATCCACATCAAGTTGAGCATGAGAATGACAACCTCGAACAGCATTCGGGAACTAGTAACTCAAATGATGTGGTATCCAATCCAACACATTTGAGTGAACCTCAACCAAATGCTACGACGGGTATGGAATCTTATGAACAACATGATTTGGTTATGGTGCCTAAACATATTATTGATAACACGAATGTGGTCGTCCTACAAATCGTAGATTTAAATGCCAATCTAACCGCTGAGCTTGCGCTGTATAAGGAAAAGGTCAAAGCTTTTGAAATGGTCACTGTAGGTCCTCGTAATCTTTGGATTATCCTTGTGTTGTGATTATCTAAAGAGATAGAGAGATAGATGAAGATGTAGAGAGAGAAAGTAGAGAGAGGTTGGAGAGAATAAAGACAGATTAGATTAAGTGTGTTAAAAGTGAATGACCAACCCCTCCTAACATGCTAGGAGGGGTATATATATAGCCCACCCTACATGTGGGCTATATGGGCTATATTGGATCACGAGCCCAATATCATTGGAGTGACCGATCCTTTCTAAATACGTAAAAACGTATTTCCAACAATCTCCCCCAAAGGGAGGTCACTCCAAGTTACAATGTCCTAAATAGTCTATAGCTCGTGATCTATGCTAACAATGATGTGACCGAGACTTTCCTTGGAAAAAAAGTATTTCCAACAATCTCCCCCAAAGGGAGGTCACACCATTTTAAAAAATCTTAAACCTAGCATACTATGCTTGAGTCTTTGATCTTGTTCTTGTGAATATGATGATGAGATCTTTGACTTTAGTCTTGAGCATGTTTCCTTGCCTTGACCTTGTGCATTCATCACTTGTGATATTTTCCTCTTCGTGACTTCATGTTCCACATACTTATACTTTTATAAATTCTTGAAAGCTTCAGAGTTTCATACAGCGGAAGACTTGACTTTTAGACTTTCTTGAATTTGTTGAAGTATTAAGTGCAGAAAGTATAAGCATGTGTTGACGACTTCTTCTGGATTGTACACCGCAATGCCACCTTCTTGTTACGCTGCATAAGACAGTTAGCAACAAAACATATACACGGATGAAATGGCCTTGAACATTTCATTCTAATTCGGTAGCATTTTACCTCTGGTCGGTGAAGACCGTTGGACGATATTAAATATCGTACTTGGGGTAGGTAGTTTCAATTAAGAACCTCCTTGACAAGATTTCGCGGGTAAACCCGTTCTCTTTATTCGACCGTCCAAAGCTGACTGTGAACATAAAGAGTGAATCATTTGGATAATAATATCCGTATGATTTGAAGCCGTCAATTCATGTTCCCGGAACAAGTGAAATATTCAATTAAGAACCGCACCATCGTTGCTTTCCAGTTGTCACAAGCTTGATTCGTATAGAATCTTGCAAGTTACCTACCAAGTGCTGTTTGAGGTTAACACTAGAAGGATTTCCATTCGTCACTGTAAATACTTAATAGTATCACTCTGAATGTTCTGGCAAGATCACTACGATATTGCGTAGAGGCCTGGAACGTGTTTAAATTCAGTTAAGAACTAAACCACTGTTGCTTTCCAGTTATCACAAGCTTAATTCATAAAGAATCGCACAAGTCACCTACCATGAGCTTTTTGATATTCGCTCAGAAGGATTTCCATCTTCATTGTAAATACTTTCGTATTACTCGGATGTTCAGGCAAGATTATGAAGATTTTGCGTAGGACTCTTAAAAATCTTTCTTACTTTTCACAGTGTGTGAAGAAGCAAGGAAATATGAAAGTGTGTCCTAATGAGATATTTTATGATCTCAAATGGCTCTAGACTCGATCGTGCATTTTAGATTTTAGAGATCGGAGGCTGGAGAGGAGTGCCACCTTTTCAGTAACAATTTATTCGGAGTGAATAAATCAATAGATAACGTGTTGTCTCCGTGTGATTAAAACAAAAACCTTTTGAGAGATATCTGAGTTAGCTGGGATGGGTTGTGCATTGCATCACTGGGTCCATGATGTCTATCTTCAATATCGAGAATCATTAAAATGATCTCAATAGCATATGTGTTGACCCGGTTTCTGCCTAAAGTTGTAAGGAGGGCTTCTTTCTTTACACCCTTTATCTTTACAATTCTTTTTCATTCTTCAACCCCTTCAATGCTTTCCAATACGTCATAACTAGCACCTTGTTGTGATTGTTCCAGTGCTAACTTAAGTACTTGGTCGGCATTCAGCTACGTTCACAATCTTTCCCCATCTTTCCTAAGGACTACTATTTCTAGCTATGGAATGTCCTTGGGAAGATTCCTCCGGTTCTAGAAGAATCATTAGAGTTAACCTATCCTACCATCCTTATGTCACCACAATCTTCATCGTCGTGAAATAAATGGGTTTTGGGTAAGTATATATCACCATGAAAATCCATTTTGATATGCAAATCCATTTTGCTCCCCCTTAACATATGCCACGATATTCGAAAACATTTCGCATATGTCGGGATGAGCCAGCACATTAAGTCAAACCATTTGTGATAATATCCCATATTAAATCACATTTTCTCCCCCATATTAAAAATATTAACCCAATCGATGTTTTTAATATCAATTGATTTAATAGCATTTTAAGAAAATTTGGGAAGAAAAATGAAAATCTAATTATCTTCAAGAATTACACAAGCTCCCCCTCAAATTAATGAGGGTGTACTTGAAACATAAATAAAATACCTTTTAAACACAAGTGTAAGGTATTTATCACGTACAAAGATCATATATGATAATTTATTCCCACGATTAGCGATTTATGAGGTTGGACCTGAATGATGGAGAACATCATATGAAAGGTTCACATGGTTCTTGTTCACGAATGTTGGTCGCCTCATCACGTCTGAAGTTATCTCTTGACTCCATGTGTACGATTGATATCGTTGTCTTGACACCAACATGTGAACTTGGCACTTTCGGCGTCGAAGATTCTGAATGCTGGACAATTGCTCCCCCTCAATTGTTGACCCATGTTCTATTGAAAGAGCTGTAGTCACCGTTTGAGTAGTCGCATCGTCGAGTATGTAGATATCAAATGTAAATTGCTACAGTTGGTGGAGATGAGAACTTCATAAAAACAAGAGTTCTCTTGTTTTAACATATAAATGCACTGACACGTACATATATCCGTGTTAGATTGTGTTATTCCGTAAACACAATCCCTTACATGGTTATAAAGTAAACCATGCCCGAGAAAATTAATTCCCGTTGTTGAGTCAAAGCTTTCCGGTGAAATGCTTGACTTGAATATGAAAAGCGGGTTACTATCTGAAATAATAGCAAACCATTTTGAGCATGTTTTAAAACATTTGAACTTCTGCTCGAACTTTATTTACATGCCCGTGTCATTATTAAATGACATTTCTAGTATCGTAAATATTATCGATTCCAGAAGACATGCTCTTTTTATCAAAACATTTTTGAACACACAATTTTGAAAGATTTAGAAAAACCTTTTTGAGAAATTCTCGAAAAATTGTGTTCAACGTTTTGAAAACTAATTACTTGAGGGATGTTGAATATCTTGCAAAATGAGCTCAAGTTCGAGAATTTGTAAACTTCCCGTTGTTAAGGATAAGTTTATCATCGACGATAAACTTTCCTTTTAACTGAAGAACGAGTCCTAAGTTGACACTTACTTAGAAGTCGTTTTCATGAGCTTGAAAAACTTTGAATGTTTTAACGTAAAGCTCATGACCGAGAAAGATTAATTTCTCGTTGAGAAGAAAAGTTCTCTTATTTAAAAGATACACTTTCCTTGATGAGCTTAAAACCTGGAATGTTTTACTACAAGCTCATGACCGAGAAAATTTAATTTCCCGTTACGAGGATAAGTTATCATTAAAGATAAGCTTTCCTAAAATTAAAGTCCGAGTTACAATCTGATATTTAACTGTAAGTCATTGTGCATGAGCTTTAAAAACTTCGAATGTTTTTAATATAAGCTCATGCCCGAGAAAAATAATTTCTCGTTGTAAGGATAAGTTTATCATTGGCGATAAACCTTCCTTTCTTTGAAGATCGATTTATAGTCTGTAATGTGACTATAAGTCCTTATACACTGTAAGCTTAACTGCAAATCCCCTGAGACACTTGTTTCTTAGATATCAGCTTCTTCAGCAACCAAAATCTGAGAATGTCCTTAATTGAATGGTATACAATGATTGGACCGCTTCGTTCTTTTGGAACATCCTCTTTGGTACCTGCATTTGGAATTTGCATGCTTGGATATGGGTTAGCGATATCTATCTTAGAAGCAAGTGGGAGTTCACAATTTTCTTTTCTTGTGCTAGAGGTAACCTGAGGAGATGATTCACTTGTCTTAGCTGGTAAACGTTTCCTTTTATAGAAAACCTTAAGTTCAGGCTTTAGTGATGTATCCTCCTTTCCAATTTCCTCCCTAGTAGTCTTAGTAGAATCAGAGACTATCCTAGTTAAAGGGCACTCGTTTCCTACAAGAGTGAAAGTTCTACCAGTGGGGCGCCACATTTTACCAATGGGTTTGATTTTAGCAATCCACTGGGATTTAAGTCTAGCACGGGAGTTCACCTCATTAAGTAATTTTTTGATACAAGAATCATGATTGGCTTTAAAGACACATTTCCTACATGTTTTGCAAGTAGCATATTTAATGTCCGAGTAAGATCTAGAATTCATAGAGGATTGATTGATGCTCCTAGGATGTGACATGCTACGGTTAGCAGTGTTGGGTAAACTAGAAGGCATCTGACTAGGTTTGAAATTCCTATCTCTTACTTGTGTCTTTTGCTTAGCTTCCTGATACAAGAGATTTTGTATGGTTTAATTGTTGTTCTCGGTATCTTAACGAATTGATCTAGGTTCTATGTGTGACTCAGTCGTTCTTTGGTGGAACAAATGTTTTTAGTTGTTTTTTTAAAATAAAAGTGCAAAACTTTAAAGTAAAAGGCAAGTAATTTAAATCTAATTTAATTAAAGTAAATGGTGCAAGTATTTAAAAGCGTGACGGAAATTAAAAGGCAATAAAAGTAAATAACACAAACTTAAATCTAACTAAGGCAAACTTAAGACGCAACTAAAACTTAAAACTAAGGCAAGGCTAAAATAAAATAAATCTAAGGCAAATAAACTTAAAGTGCGACTAAGTAAAAAGGCGGGAAAAATAAAGCTCGAAATTAAAAAACAGAAAATTAAAAACTGAAATTAAAGAAACCTGAAAATCAGCTCATCCGGAATAATACCCTTATTCGGAATGAATGGCTTACTCGCAATATGTCACCTCTCCGGAGTAATCCTCTCTATTCGGAATATTCGTCTATTCGGAATAATTCCCTTATCCGGAATAATATTCCGAATAGAACACCTTACTCGGAATATGTCACTTATTCCGAATAGAAGCTCTTTATCCGGAATATCTCCTTGATTCAGAATATTCTTGCAGATCCGGAATGTTTGGCCTATCCGGAATATTCTGCCTATCCGGAATACCTTCTCTATCCGGAATATCCTTGCTATTCGGAATGTTGGCCTATCCAGAATATTCTGCCTATCCGGAATATTAGATTGATCCGGAACTTTTGGTTGATCCGGAATATTATTCCAAATAAAGCCTTTGATTCAGAATGTTTTAATATTCCGAATAAGCACCTTGATGCGGAATAAATATTATTCCAAGTAAACCCTACTGATCCGGAATATCCAATATTCCGGATGAACAGACTTTGAAATCCTTCGTTCGGAATGTCTGGGAAGATCAGAACCTGGGAATACAGAAACAAACACCCCGAAGAAAAAGGAAACACAGAACTATACAGATCTAATAAAAACTAAGCAAAATCAACCACAAGATTAAATCAAACTAGTGAATAAACATCTATTAAGCATAAACAATCAATCCAAAACAATGAAACTAACAAAACTAACCACAATAATCAAAACCCACTTATTAAAATTTGACAAAAACTCAAGAACATGAACATGAATAATAAACATATAAACCAAAGATTAAAGAAAGGTAGAATGAGAGATCAAACAATAAAGATAAATAATAACAAGAATTAAAAGAACACTTACTTGAAATTAAATGGTAATTAAGGTGCAAGACAAGTATTTAAATTTGACAAGTAAATAAATGACAAGGTAATTAAAAGTAGAAGAACTAATTGTCACTATTAGCCAACAAAAAATGAAAAGATTAATCCTAATGACTATATATTGGGGAGGATTAAGGAATGCTTAGGAAGCTTCCTCCCCTCCTTCATTTCTTCTTAATTGCATGATTAAGTCCCTCAAGCCTTTAATCTTCATTTAATTGCACCATTAGTCATTAAGCCTTTAATTCTTCATTTAATCTTGGACTTTAATGACTTTTGGCTCGGGATTTCTTTGAACTCGTCTTTTAATTCTTCAATAAATAAGACTTGAGTTCTTCGGCTTTTAGTAAACTTCCGTCTTGTCACTTTTTCTTCGATAAATCTTCAGAATTGGTCTTGGACTTCCGTTCTTTTTGCACTCTTGACTTCTTGACTTGGTCTTTCATCTTTTTTTCAATAAAAGCCCGTAAATGCCCGTGTTTTCTCCACTTTTCACCTTTTCGTCCTAAATCACAACAAAAACACAAACCACGCATAATTCCGACATAAAAGACATAAAATACACGTTTTGTCTCGGTTATTATTGTAATTAAGTGATAAAAAGGATGGGTGTTTACACACCTATCAAATCCCCTACACTTGACCATTGCAATGTCCTCATGCAATGCATTAGTTACAAAGCACGTTTACATTTTTCATCATAATTAATCCACGTTGGCCCTTATTAAAGAGATAGAAAATTATAAACATCAAAGTAAAGAAATCAAAAGCATACCTTGGGTTTTGGAAATGTCATGAATAATCATCATCCTCAAGTTTTCACTTTCTCCAAACCAGGCTTAAAAACGAGATCATTGTTATTATAAGTTAGCAAACTATCACGAACTCATGTGGGCCAATTATTCACTTAGACTCCCTTATTCCTATGTGTATCTCTTATATTTTATTGTTGTCTTGAATGATCACGAGGATGCATTGTTGACTTATTTCGATAGTTATTTAGGCCGAAAATAAAGTGAATGATTTAATCAATAGTTAGCTAAAGGACAAAATCTTTTAAAACTGCTTCTCAGGACCTCATAAAGTTCATATCTTGGCATAACTCGCTTCACGATTTGAGACCTTTCTTGGACAGATATTTGGCAGAAACTTCATACTTCAAACCTTGAGAGACGTTCATGAAACAATGGTCTTCTCTTCATATAGTAATTTCTTCACTTGAAGTTTTGAGAGATTCATACTTGGACCACGACTTCTTCATTTTTCTCCAATCTTTATTTTGGACTTTGATATACAACGATCCGCCTCCTTTTTGGACTTGGCTTCATTTATCCTCATACCTTGTTAGGGTCTTTTCAGATACACTTCTCCATGACTTTTGGGGAGTTTTTGCTTTTCGTCGTGTGTCTCGATCCTTCATATTGATTTTTGATAAATGATTCTTCACATCACTTTGGATCTTTAGCAACAAAATGTAGCCCTCATGTCTTGTAGGGACCTTTTTGGACTCGCCAATCTTCGCATCCCGCTTCAATAAGTTATGCCTTGGCTATGAACTCTAATCCATACCGAGCAAGTTTTAAACGATCTTGGGCTAGAAGCTAAGTAACTTTTCAAATCGTACAACCTTATTTATTGCAGATAAATTTATTAGCAAGCGATGGGAGAATAGGCTCATAATTAACTCACATAAATTCACGAAAGAATACCGAACTTATAGTTGGCTCTATCATCTCTCGTTCTCCACAGTTTAAAATCTCAAGGAATGAGACTCGTGGATGCTTAGCCTATTAAATCAAAGTTTTGGGTTTTCGAGTCGCCTATAGGATCTTGCAAATTCTTATACTTTTTCAAGTTTAGAAATCGCATTTTAAAGTTCCTTTGATAAACGACTCTCTAGGATCAATTATAGGAACTTGCGAAAAGTTCTTGTTCTTAACCCGTGAGAGTTAAGACTTTCGCGTTTTATAGCTCCCTATATAAAAGCCTAGCAAAACTTGACTTAAACATGTTAAGGATACTAGCTAGAGTAAACTTAGATAAGTAAACTCGGGTTGAGTCAAAAGATTCACAACGTTTGAAAATTAAAACCACTTTATTAAAGTTTATTCTAGTAAAGAAGGAAAATAACTATGCAAAGGGAAAAACTAATGGGCCAAAATAGATCAAAATGTTTGAAAAATGTCGAAAAATTGATTTTCCGGTTAAAATGAAAACAAATACAAGGAAAAGGCCACTTAACTTCGATAGAAGTCCCCCGTACACTTAAGATAAACATTGTCCTCAATGTTTAAGCATGTGGGAGTAAACTCCCCTACACTTAGGACATTATGCACTTTGTTTAAATTTCGCTAAGGAAAAGACAACTAAAAAGATTCCTATTTTAATATTGAGAAAATATAAAATAGTGAATCGAAAAGCGTTTAGGATAAAACCAGGAAGAAGTGAATACGAAATCACGGGTTGTCAAGAATCATCAAGAGTGGATCATTGAGCTCGAATCCCTGATTATAAGAAGAGAGGATAGGAAATAGCAAACCAACGGGTCTCCCCTACACTTAGGATAAAGAAATCTAAAAGATAGATACATAGGTTGCCTCCCAAGAAGCGCTTGATTTTTGTTAATCGAGTCGTGAGCCTGAGTCGACCTTGATCATCATAGGAAGAAGCATAAAACATATCCACCAGGATCAAAGACGTAGTTTTCGTCCATCAAATAGCACAAGCATAAGGCGAACAAGGCAAGCCAAAGAGAGTAGGCAAGGTTCCGTTAAGCAAAGATGGAGCACGGTGGAAGCAAGGGTGAAGTGGTGCAAGCAGATTTCCATAAGTTCCAAAGATATTTCCTTTTATTGCATCAGGTGGATACTGAGATGGCTGCAGAATATCGATACCGGGGTCGAACACCTTTTCCTTTAGGGGAAAATAGCACTCAGGCTCAACAGAATGTGAAGAAGATCCGCGAAGAAGATGCACAACCTCGTCCTCCGAAGGTGGACAAAGAGGTGTTAAATCATATGTGCTTCGGATGTCGGTGTCGGCCGGTTTCTTCTCCTTTGAAAGTATTTTCTTCAAATCCAAAGTAGGATCAAGACGATAATCTTCAAAGTCCAAAGGAGGAGCATCACTCTCATGAGGGAAGTATGTGTTGAGAAATGTAGAGAAGTCTTCCTCAAATGAGTAATCATCCAAAGTAGGATTAAGCATGGATGACGGAGGATCTTCATCATGAGAAGAATCACTCGAAAGAGTATCGGCCTCATCAAAATCATCGTATGTGGGCAGGTCGGGATACTCGGAAGTACAATCATCCAAATCATCCGAATCTGAGCTAGAATCATCATCATCATAAGCATCAAAGATCGGTGGAGAATCATAAATGGGCGAAGCGTCCAAATTGGATAGAGAATCATCCACATCATCATGAAAAAGTGGATTATCAATGGAAGAATCGAATAGAGGATTGTTGTAGACGACAAAATCATCAAGCACATTAATCATATTCACTGATTCTCGGCCTCCAAAGGATTTACTTGTAAGCTTCCCCATTTTGAAAACTTGTGAATCATTCCCGACTCGTAAGATTAACTCACCTTCGGCAACATCAACTAAAGCTCATCCGGTTCTCAAGAATGGCCGACCAAGTATTAAAGGAATACGAGGGTCCATTTCATAATCAACAACGACAAAGTCGACCGGGAAAGTAAATGTGCCAACTTTGATGAACACATCTTCGGCAATACCAACGGGGTAAGCGAGAGTGCGATTTGCCAGTTCTAGAGTCATCTTTGTTGGAGTAAGGTCGGGCAATGATAGTGTTTTCCAAACACTCAAAGGCATAAGATTAATACTAGCCCCGAGATCAGCAAGGGCAGTAAATTCTTCAGTTTTGTTAAAAAGGCAAGGAAACACAAAACGACTGGGATCTCCAAGCTTTTCCGGAAGTTCTTTAAGAATAATAGCAGAGCAGTTTTCATTTAAGCGTGTGTTGGCGAGCTCAATCAACTTCTCCTTCTTGCTAAGCAATTCCTTGAATGCTTTGACAAATTTTGGCATGTGGACAAGTGCTTCAACGAGGCTAATGTTGATGTTCACTTGAGAGAGCATCTTCACATAGCTTGACACTTGACAGTCATCCTTGGTTAGCATTTTGGTCTTGCCTAAACGAGAAGGATATGGGATATTGTGCTGGGGTGGTGAAGGTGTAGGTGTAGGTAAAGGTTGAGATGTTGAAGGGTCCTTCCGAGATACATCGTCATGACGAGGCGGAGATGGTAATGGTGCACTAATACTAGGTGTAGGAGGAGTAGGGATAAATGGTGGTGGAGGAGGTGTAGATGATGGGGGTGGGATCAGTGGATCGACAATGGTAATTCCACTACGAGTAGTAATAGCACTCACATTCGCTCGCGGATTGGTGACGGTGTTTGAAGGTAGAGAACTCGAAGTAGAAGGTTGAGCGGCGGGCAAGAAACTAGCAAGCATATTCTTCAAATCATTCGTTTGATTGCTGAAGGAGGATTGAATATTATCTCGAAGCTCGGATCTAATCTCATTTCCTTGCTTGGTGATATCTCCTTTAAGATTGATAATTTGGCTCTGCAGATTCTTGATTTGCTCACCTTGGGTTCTCATGATGGCTTCAACATCGGGGTTAATGGGTGGGGCTTGTTGGGCGGGTGGGTGATAAGGATTAGAAGCTCTTGGTGGGATTTGGTTGCTTCTATTGTAGTTGTTGGCGGGGTTTTGGTTTTGAGGAGAAAAACCGGGTGAAAGGTAGTTGTTTGAACGGTAACTCAGCAAGTTTCTATCCCCTTGAGGTCGAGCTTGGTAATTTTCCGGTGAATAATTACCATAAGCTGCATACACATTTTCTGGATTTCCTTGTGTAGAAGGACAATCGGTGTATGAGTGTGGACCGCCGCATGTTTCACAAGAAGGTGCAACCGCTTTAACTTGTTGTTGTTGGTTTGAAGCGAGAAGCAAGATACTTTTGCTCATTTCAGTCATCATGCGGGTGAGTTCGGTCATATCAGGGTTTGCTGAAGTAGAAGAGACATTGACTCTCGGGTTGTTCCTTGAAGAAGCAGAGGAATCCCAGTTTTTGTGGTGAGTAGTCATGTTCTCAATAAGCTCTCTACACTCCTCGGGTCTCCTTTTCATAAATGTGCCACCGGCGGCTGCATTAATCGTATCACGATCTCGAAAAGTCAAACCGTTGTAGAAAGTATCAATCAATGTGACCGGAAGCATGTTGTGGTTTGGACAACTGAAATGTGTATAGTTGAAGTTCGTTTTTCTCAGTTCTTGTCAAATTGAAAGTCCTAACAATATCGGTTTTTTAACTGTTTTTGGTTGTTAATATTTTTTTGGATATTCTATTGCTAATTCAAATAATGCCTTGCAAAAATAAAAAATAACGTCTACTTATATGTAAAACATAGTGCAAATACCAAGTATTATTCAATTAAAATGCAAAATGTGAATTTTACAAACTATAAGGACTAGAAATGTAAATTCTATGAAATATAAATGCTCAAAATGTAAAGCTAAAAAGTATGAGGGCTAAAAGTGTAAAAACAGTAAACTAGGAGGACTTGAAATGAAAATTATCCAAACTAATAACTAATTCTCAACAAACTCCAAACTTCCTAACTGATTTTTAACAAACCTGAAAGTTTAGGGACTGAACTTTTGAAAACCCTAAAAAGATGTAAGTTTAGCCAAATTTTCAAACAAATTAATTCATTAGGGACCAAAGTGCAATTTTTGGAAGTTTTTAATCAAAAACGGGTTACAACTTCAAATAAGCTCATTTGAGCTTATTTTTCAACCAAATTCAACAAAACCACTTGCAAACGTCTTAAAATTGAAAATGAACTAGACCTATCCAAGGATTTAAGCTGAAACTTCCTAAAAAGCTGAAAAGCCTATTTCAATAAGCACAAAATAAGCTACAAAGAAAACTAGACTTACACAACTAGATTTTAGTGATGAAACTGATTAATAAGCTCAAAATAAGAATGGGAAATCAAGTCTCATAAGAAATCATCAAGTAATAAGCTCAGAATCCTAAAATAAGCAAAATTAGTGCTTATGTTGACTTTTGTTGACCAAGATTTTTCAATAAGCTCAAATTCTCAAAAATCAACCAAGAACACTTACTAAATGATATTATGAAAGAAAATCGACCAGTTTATGAAGTGGAATAAGGGATATGAAAAATTAGTTTTCCATTTACAGTAACTTGAGTTTGCTTATTGGTTCAAACTTTTGCTTATTTCTACTTGATTATTTGATACTGTACAATTTCCTTATAGATTCTAAAACTTCATATTATGAGTAAGATTTGAGAGCTGGTTTGATTGAATTTCATCAAGTAACAAGAGAAAGCTAGGCAAATCAAAGTGACAACTTTTTGAACCAATACTTGTAGAAAACTGACCCACACTTTTAGACTGCCATTTGCCTCTTTAACCTGAATTTTGACTTGAAAATGTCTCAAAGCTATTTTTATCACTTGTAAACTGGAAATGAACACTAGATTGCCAATTATCAATACTTGAAAACTGAATTCAGGCTAATGCCAAACACCACTTTTACTGATCTTTTGGAATTTTAATGAAGTCTTTTTGAGTAAAGGTTTAAACTGAGTGAAAAGCTTTAGCACACTAAATTTGTCAGCCAAAATGAAGTATGTGAGGACAAGTACAAGCTATGAACACCACTAGAACTCAAAGTGATAGGCTAAGCTAAGGTTACTGAAATAAACTGAAAACATGATAAGTACAAAGCTAATAAGCAGGATTAATCTACACTTAAGCTAACAAAACACTAGAATCAGATCAGAAACAGATCAAAACACATTTTATCATTCAAACAAGCAAGTTTTATCTAAGAATTGAGCAGGCATCAACTGTTTAGAGGAATTTAAATGTAGGAAGTCAAAACCATAAGCATAGGCCTCCTTTGGGGAGTAGAGGAGCACTAAGCTCTCTATTCTAGTGCTAACCACCACCTTAGCACTAGAAAACACTATCACAAATCAAATCAACAGCTACTATCATCAAGAATCACCATGGAAGAACTGGAACTCATCAGAAACTGCTAAATCTGAACTGAATGATCAAGATAGCTACAATCTTCTCACTTAGTCAGTTATGATCAAATTTTGATCATAACTAACCAAAATCAGCAACAAGAGTATTAAGGTAGCAGGAGATGAACAGTAAGTAGGTAATAGAGTTTTGGAGGGAAAAATGGAATTTGAATTTTATTGAGTAAAATTAGTTACAAAGGTAGTTAAACTGTTACAACTACTATAACAGACTCAAGAGTGTGTCAAAATCTTGAGTTGTTAAGCTAAGGACTAGAAATGAGATGAGAGGAAATCTAAGTGTGTGAAATTTTCACACTTTCTACAACTACTCAAATGAAGGCTAAACTATGCTATTTAAAGACTTCAGGGGAAGAGCAGTTGGGGTTGGTGGCGTGTTGGAACCAATCCCAGGCTTCCACGTGTCAAAAATCTGCATAATGAATTTTGTTGATGAAGAACAGATTTGGGGGTTTTGACTTGAGTTGATTTCATCTTAATTGGTTGTGACCAATGGATTCGTCCTTCAAAAATAAGCAGGTTTGATGTTTATAACTTCTCTTGAAATCCACTCTAGCTCAAAATTGTCCCTTGCAATACGTTGTGATGAAGATGACACGTGTCAAAATATTACTGGCTCTCAGCATAAGTTGCGGATCATTATCCAAAAGTGGATATATTGAATATTGCATGGCATAATCCCATTGGCTGAAAACTCGAAAGTGGGAATTACTGTGCTGATTCGGTTAATAAATGCTAAGTAGAGTTAGTGGCCAGCTGTCAAGTGAGCTGGTGATCCGTGTGATTAATTCCTTGGCTTCCCATTGGCTGAGAGTTATTCACATGGATTGATCACAATTAACTTTCTAGAAATGGCAGAAATGATCCCTTTACTTTGGCAGATTGTATATTTGAGCTAGCAACTTCATTTCTTTGGCCAATTTGGTCCTTCAAACTTCATTCTTGAACAAATTTGATCCTTTGACTAGGTTGACTTGAGAGTTGACCAGATTTGACTTTGATCTTGACTTTACATATTTACACTTTTAGTCCTTCATCTTTGGCTGTTTGTCAAGATAGGTCCTTTGTCTTCAAAGTCTTGTCACTTTTGATCCTTCTTTGTCTTTTTCATCATATTAAGCTTGATTTTCCTTTGTTTTCTTGAAAATGTATCCTTTTTACCTAATTGAGCACAAACACAAAACATACCACATAATTCCGCTTTATAGCACAAAGGTTAGGTATTTTTATTGTGTTTTAGGGTGATTTGTTGGTAAATTGATATGAGTTTTTGCTCATATCAAATCCCCTACACTTGAACATTGTCATGTCCTCATGCAATACTATTTTTTAAACACAAATTTACATTCTCCTCATAATTAATCCACCTTGGCCATATGGAATGCATCTACACTACTCTAAACTAAATGATGCATGATTTTGACTTTTAACAATGCAATGAACAAAATACAATTCTATCTATATATTTTTGGTTTTTCTTGAAATGGTTTTGATGGAAATAACTCATAAAGAATTCAGTGACTTTGATTAGGACTTGGGTACCATGGACATTTATCACCCTCAAGTTTCGCTTTCCCCATACCAAGCTTAAAAATGGGATCATTGTATTCACAAGTAAAAAGTGCATCAACTTATTTATGACAAATAAATGTGGAACCGGTTATTATTTGAGCAAATTGCTTGTGAGCAAATTTGTCATTTATTTCAAGTGTGAAGTATAAGAAGTGTAAAATCTAAAAATAAGGAAGCACGGTTTTAATCCTAAGTAATCCTCTCATCCATTACTTGAAAAACCGCTCACAATTAATACAAGTCCGTTTCAAGAGTAATAAGTCATTCGCCTTATGTGTAATATCCTCATGTCATGCTTTCATAAGTAGCTACACACTCGCTAAGGAAAGAAAAATAAAACTCACGCAATAATGTACATCCGCCATCTTTTTGAGACTTTGGATCTTCAACCCCGCAACCCGTCAAGGTAATATTGGATTGGAGCAATCTATTGAATCCCCGCAACCCGTCAAGGTAATATTGGAACTCAATAGTCACTATAATTAACATCACACTGCCCCTCTTGGGAGTCTTGTATATATATTTTTTTTCTTTTCTTTTCTTTTTCTTTTTTTTTTCTAGCCATTCATTTTTTTTCATAAGCCGCTCTTATTTTTCTTTATTCCTCACTAAGAAAGTTTAAAATAATAAAAGGAAAAAACACCCGCTAAATATTGAGCATGACATAAGTCTAGTACACATAAAACGTTCTAACTTAGAATCTTAAGACGTACTCATATCAACCATGAATGATTAGACAAAAATGCATAAGAGATTACAAACCGATTAAAACCATTCTTGATTATTTATTAACAATTATATACATGCGAAGAAAATAGAAGTAAAGAAGAGAAGGGTTTAGCCACAAGTAATTATCATGAAGTTTATCTAGCCCTTTTATACTTGCTTGAACTCTATCATTTCCAATTCTCCACAAATTTAAAATATCAAATAATGAGATTGGTGGATGCTTAGCCTAATAGACCAATGAAGGACTACATGGTTAAGGATACTAGCTAGAGAGTGCTAAGATAAGCAAACTCGGGTTGAGTCAAAATATCCATGGCGGGCCTAATATGTCAAAGAAGACTAAACTTGTTAAACCATGTTTTTATTATATTTTTTTCCTTTTCAATTTTTGATGAAAAATAAAAGAAAAGATATATACAATGCAAATGTGATATGCAAAAATGAAAAATGATTGATGCAAAAATTATGAATGCATATTTTTGGTGGCCAAAATAGATCAAAAATTTGAAAAATGTTTGAAAAATTAATTTTCCAAGTTATCATGAAAGACAATGACAAGTTCTAGGTAAGAACACTTCGATAGAAGACCCCCCTACACTTAAGCTAAACATTGTCCTAAATGTTTAAGAGCATGGAAGTATAAAAACTTCCCCTACACTTATGACAATGAATAGACTTTGCTTAACCCAAGTTAAGGAAAGGACAACTATTAGTGAATTCATGTTTAAGCACAAGGTGTCAATGAAAGATCACAATAGTAGCTAAGTGAACCGGATACAAGGGCCTCCTCCATAAGCTCCAAAGCATGAAATGTGTAAGCAACCCTACAAACAATCATGAAGACAAAAGAAGGTCTCCCCTACACTTATCTCCAAGTCTATACCTTTATTACTAACCTACAACACTCTAAACCTAGTTATACGATGCTTGAGTTAATGAGTCTCTAGCTCGACTCGTCCCTCAATGAATTAATTCATGGGGAAAATGGGGATCTCTTGGACCATTTCAACGAAAATGTCCTCCCCAAAATAATGTTTCACACGGTGACCATTCACTTTAAAATTTGGACCATCGGGTTGTGACAACTCAATAGTTCCATATGGAAACACTTGAGCAATAGTGAATGGACCGGACCATCTCGACTTAAGCTTGCCCGCAATAAGTTTCAACCTTGAGTTAAAGAGGAGAACCGGCTCTCCAACTTTGAACTCACGATTCTTGATCTTAGCATCATGCAATTTCTTAGTCTTTTCCTAGTAAAGCAAAGAATTTTCATTGGAATTGGCTCTCAATTCATCCATCTCATTGAGTTGATCTTTCCTATGTGAAACGGCTTGGTTTAAATCAAAATTAGCCCACTTGAGAGCCCAAGATGCCTTGTGTTCTAACTCGAATGGGAGGTGGCACGCTTTTCCATAGACAAGCCTATAAGGAGTACAACCAATTGGTGTTTTAAAAGCCGTCCTAAAAGCCCACAAAGCATCATCAAGTTTATCTGACCAAGAAGCTCGATGCTCTCCCACCGTTCTCTCTAAAATTCTCTTTAAACCACGATTTGTGACCTCGGTTTGACCATTGGTTTGAGGGTGATACGCGGCATAAATTCTATGATTAACTCCATATTTCTTCATAACTCTCGTGAATTGATCATTACAAAAGTGCGTACCACGATCACTTATGATGGCCCGAGGTACACCAAATCTAGCAAACAATTGCTTTAAGAACTTCACAACAACTCTAGCATCATTGGTAGGTAAGGCTTTAGCCTCCACCCATTTGGACACATAATCCACCGCCACAAGTATATACTGGTTTCCCTTAGAGGATGGAAAAGGTCCTATGAAATCAATGCCCCATACATCAAATATCTCACACTCTTGAATAAAATTTTGTGGCATCTCATCACGTTGCGTAATTTTTCCTTGTCTTTGACACACATCACAAAATTTCACCATTTCATGGGCATCTTTGTAAGGAAGGCCAATAGTAACCCGAATCAAAGACTTTCTTGGCGGTATAGTTGGGCCCAAAATGTCCACCCGTAGGTCCTTTATGACACGCTTCTAATATCTTAAATGCCTCGGGCCTATCTACACACCGTCTAATGATTTGGTCCGCACATTGCCTAAAAAGATAAGGATCATCCCAAAAGTAGTACTTAACTTCCTTAAGAAATTTTTTCTTTTGTTGATAAGTAAGACCCTCAATAAGCACATTGCCCACAAGATAGTTTGCGATATCCGCAAACCAAGGAGTGGAATCCTCTTGGGAAGAGATAGACATGATCTCCTCTAATGGAAAGGATTCATTGATTTCTTGATGTGCAAAATCTCCTTGAAAAGGATGCTCAAGTCTACTCAAATGATCCACCGCTAAATTCTCGGCTCCTTTCTTATCACGAATTTCTATCTTAAACTCTTGAAGCAACAAAACCCATCTCAAAAGCCTAGGCTTAGCATCTTGTTTTGTCATCAGATACTTGAGAGCGGAATGATCCGTATACACTATGGTTTTGGAGAGCACAAGGTATGGTCTAAATTTCTTAAAAGCATAGACTATAGCAAGCAACTCTTTTTCCGTGGTAGTGTAATGAAGTTGTGCACCGGTCATGGTTTTACTCGCATAGTGTATAGGTTGAAAATGCTTATTAACTCTTTGTCCTAAGAAGGCCCCCACCGCATAATCACTAGCATCACACATAAGCTCAAAAGGTAATTCCCAATTTGGAGAAACCAAAACGGGAGCCTTTGTCAATTTCTCCTTAAGAGTCTCAAAAGAGTCCAAACAATCTTGGTTAAAAATGAAAGGAGCCTCTTTTTCCAAGAGGTGAGTCATCGGTCTAGCTATCTTAGAGAAATCTTGTATAAAGCGCCTATAAAATCCCGCATGACCTAAGAAACTTCTCACACCTTTAACCGAGATGGGTGGGGGAAGCTTAGCAATCACATCAATTTAAGCTCGATCCACTTCTAATCCCTTGTTGGATATTTTGTGTCCTAAAACAATTCCCTCTTTCACCATAAAGTGACATTTCTCCCAATTAAGCACTAAACGTGTTTCCTCACAACGCTTAAGCATTCTCTCTAGATTGGTGAGACATGAGGTAAATGAATTTGCAAAGACGGAAAAATCATCCATAAAAACCTCCATAGTGTGCTCTATCATGTCATGGAAAATCGCCATCATGCATCTTTGAAACGTCTCCGGTGCATTACATAAGCCAAAAGGCATCCTCTTGTAAGCAAATGTACCGTAGGGACAAGTGAATGTGGTCTTTTCTTGATCCTTAGGGTCAATGGGTATTTGGAAATAACCTGAAAAGCCATCAAGAAAGCAATAGTACTCATTTCCCGCCAAGCGTTCAAGCATTTGATCCATAAAAGGTAATGGGAAATGGTCTTTCCTAGTAGCCTCATTGAGTTTTCTATAATCAATACAAACTCTCCAACCGGTGACAAGTCTCGTAGGAATAAGCTCATTGTTCTCATTAGGCACTACGGTGATTCCACCCTTTTTTTGGAACACAATGTACCGGGCTAACCCATGGAGAGTCGGAAATGGGGTAAATCATACCCGCATCTAAGAGTTTAATCACTTCCTTCTTAATGACCTCATGGATTTTTGGGTTAACTCTTCTTTGACTTTGAATGGCGGGTTTGTAGTCATCCTCCATAAGGATTTTGTGTGTACAAAAATGTGGATCAATTCCCCTTATGTCGGATATTTTCCATGCTAAGGATTTCTTGTGTTTCTTAAGGACTTCAATAAGTTGCTCCTTCTCATCCTCTTTCAACTCTTTAGCAATTATCACAGGTAGTTGGTCTTTTCCCTCTAAGAAAGCATACTCTAAGTAGGATGGAAGGTCCTTAAGTTTAATTGGAGGTGGACTCTCTATGGAAGGTTTTACTATGGAAGGATCCTCAATGGTAACTTCTTATGGAATAGGAGAAGGAATAGGGTCCTCATTGAGCAACTTTTGGATAGTAAGAATATCTTCTTCCCAATTAATGGGAGAATCATCATTACCAAGAAAGTTTGACTCAAATTCCCCCAAGAGGAAATCACTCTCTCCAAAAGGTGTTAAAGAGGGAGCAATTGAGGCCACGGTTTCAACATGGGGCATCTCATCACTAGTACTCTTACAAGCATCATGAAAGTGTTCATCACACACCTCATCTAGCACATCAACTATGTTAATAGTCTCACAAGGTCTAGACTCCTTAACCTCTTTCCTATCACAAACTTTCCCTAACTTAAACACCACTCTCTCATCCTCTACTCTCATAATTAGTTCTCCTTCCGCCACATCTATCAAAGTACGACCCGTTCTCAAAAACGGTCTACCAACAATCAAAGGAACTCTAGGATCCATGTCATAATCAACCACTACAAAGTCGGCCGGAAATGTAAACTTATCCACACCTACAAACACATCCTCCGCTATACCTACGGGATAAGCTATGGTTCGGTTGGCTAACTCAAGGGTCATCCTAGTGGGAGTGAGCTCGGGAAGAGAGAGTTTTTTCAAACCGATAAAGGCATGAGGTTAATGCTTGCCCCTAAATCCGCCAAAGCCATCCAATTTTCTACACCGGGAAAATTACAAGGTATCAAGAAGCGCCCCGGATCTCCAAGTTTTGTTGGTAAGGTTTTAAGTAGCACGGCGGAACAATTTTCATTAAGGGATGTGTTGGGCAAATCAACCAATTTTTCTTTGTTTGAGAGTAAATCCTTGAACATCTTAGCAAACTTTGGCATATAAGCAAGAGCTTCCGCAAAGGATATATTGATGTTGAGTTTCTTGAACATCCTTAAGAAATTGGAGACTTGGATGTCATCCTTGTTCTTTAACTTTTCCTTTTTCAACCTTGAAGGATATGGAAGAGTAGGTTTTGGTGTAGGTGGAATAGGTGTTGTAGTGGAAGATTTGTCTTTGTTAGCTTCTTCATTGGGAAGTGTGGAAGGTAGAGGAGAAGTATGAATGGGTTGAGAAGGTGTGTTTAATTGAATGGGAGCATTTTGAGGTGGTGAAGTAGAGGTAGAAGGCTTGTCACAAGTAGGAACAAAAGTGGGTTGAACAATAGGAGGTTTAGAAGGTGAAGGATCCTTTGTTGTTTTTCCACTTCTTGTTGTAATAGCATTGACATTTGCCCTTGGATTTGTTTGTGTGTTGGAAGGTAAAGCCCCTTGTGGTCTTTGATTGAATGCCATTAAAAGCCTATTGGTTTGTGAATCCAATGCAAGTTTCATTTGGTCATTCATTCTCTTTTCAATTTCACGCATTCTCTTGTCAACATACTCTTGAGTCTCTTGCATCCCATATCCTTGATTTTGAAGTTGAGGGTAAGCTTGATTTGCTATTTGAGCATATCCTTGATTTGGGAAAGGTGGAAGTCGTTGATTAAATCCTTGATGTGGTGGGTAAAAGTTATTTCCTTGATGTTGAACATTGTTGGGTGCCTTGTAGTTATTTCCTTGGTAAGGTGGTCTTTGCCCTTGATTTCTTTGTAAAACTTGAGGAGGATTTTGTTGAATTTGGGTGGGTGGTTGGGGTGGGAATCCCGGTGGAGTAAGGTAATTTTGGGACTTGTAAGAAAGGTTATTTGGATTGATATTTGGCTTGAAGTGTTCACGATGTTCGTCTTGGTAAGCATAGCATTCCCCTTGATAAACTTGCACCTTATCACATTGTTCATAAGAATGGGGGCCTCCACAAGTTACACAAGAAAGAGTAATGGCATTCACATCATTTGAAGAATTGTTCAATGAAATGCCCTTAATGGCTTGAATCATCTCTTGTTGACCTTTACTCATTTGTTGAAGGATCTCTTGTTGATATTTGAGGAATTGGTTATCACAAGGTGTTTGAGAAGTGTTTTGGATAACATGAACCCTTTCTTCAAATTGAGTGTTTGTTTGAACCATTGCTTTAGTCTCAATGATGTCCACGGCCTCTTGAATGGATTTAAGAAGCATATTCCCTCCCGCGGAAGCATTGAGTGAATCTTGGTGATGAGGTTTAAGGCCATTATAGAAAGTATTGATTTGGTGAACTTCATCCAATCCATGGTTAGGGCATCGCCTTAATAACTCTCTATACTCCTCCCAAGCATCACTAAAGGATTGACTAGGTTTTTGTTGAAAACCTATGATTAAGTTCCTCAAAGCCGTGGTCTTAGATAGAGGAAAGAACTTGTTCAAAAACTTAGTGGTGAAACCATCCCATGTGGTGATACTATCGGATGGTTTGGTGTCTAACCAATGCTTAGCGGATCCCTCTAGTGAAAATGGCACTAATATCAACTAGATAGCATCATGTGGAACTCCATTGTACTTAAGGGTATTGCAAAGAGCAAGGAATCTCTTAAGGCGATCATGAGGATCATCATTCTTGTGACCATAAAAAGGTGTTTGTGAAACCAAGGTAATCATAGCCGTTTTTAGCTCAAATGTATTTGCGGGAATGTCGGAATCCTAATAGCACTAGCATATCCATGAACATTGCATTACAAACGTTCCATCAAAGAACGATTATCAACAGCCATGGCTTCTTGTTGTGGATGAGTCAAAGCACGATTCTCGTGATCGGCTTGATGGATGGTGGTGGTCTTACTCTTTCTCTTTTTCTTCCTTTTCGGAGGAAGAGGTTGTACACCAATCGGTATTTGTGCACGCCCGCGAGTGAGCATACAACTCAATACGAGGAATGAGAGAGAAGCTCTCGTGTGACTTTGAAGAGAAAAGGATTATCCTCTTCGAGTTTCAATATGAAATATCCACAAGAAAATAATATATATGTATGTACTACTTGGGTGCAAGACCCCCAATGAATCCTTCCTTCTTAGAATACTCACAAGTGAACGGGGGGTTAGGTGGCGCAAAGCACTTAAGTACCTATTGACCCTTAGATGGCATTTTATAGCACATCGCCTTTCTATTCACTTAAATGTTTGTATTCTTCGAATTGTTGCTTATTGAGAGTATTTATCTATTCTTGCTTTATTTTGTTTGATCGATACACGTGTCAAGGACCGGAACGCCCCTCAACACGGTGTATTGCCTTGGCAATACTTATGGAGAATATGTAGATTGGTTGTTCGTATACGTATACGTATTTACTTATAATAATATATGGAAAATATTTTTGTATTTATGAGTTTTTAAGAGAAAATACTATATGTACATAAAAACTGAGAGAATCCAATAATATATATTTTTGGGTGCAATCTCTTAGGAAAAAGATTGCTTTTAGGATTTTTTAATTTGTTTGGTCAATTCTTTAGGAAAAGAATTGTTTTGTTAATTTTTTAATTTTTATATATTTTTATATTTTTGATTTTTTATTTGTTTTTGATTTATGATACGTAAAAATAACGTTCACAAGGTGAACGGATCCCAAAAGCCAATGAAAACCGTCAATCGATAGTCTCTCGTAAAGTTAAAGAACCGGCAGCGACGCCA
Organism: Glebionis coronaria; assembly: GCA_025667525.1. Classification (NCBI taxonomy): domain Eukaryota; kingdom Viridiplantae; phylum Streptophyta; class Magnoliopsida; order Asterales; family Asteraceae; genus Glebionis; species Glebionis coronaria. The sequence goes on from JANFOE010002358.1 coordinate 23,543, forward strand.
TTTGAAATGTGTATTGTTGACGTTCGTTTTTCTCAGTTCTTGTCAAATTGAAAGTCCTAACAATATCTGGTTTTTAACTGTTTTTGGTTGTTAATATTTTTTTGGATATTCTATTGCTAATTCAAACAATGCCTTGCAAAAATGAAAAATAACGTCTACTTATATGTAAAACATAGTGCAAATACCAAGTATTATTCAATTAAAATGCAAAATGTGAATTTTACAAACTATAAGGACTAGAAATGTAAATTCTATGAAATATAAATGCTCAAAATGTAAAGCTGAAAAGTATGAGGGCTAAAAGTGTAAAAACAGTAAACTAGGAGGACTTGAAATGAAAATTATCCAAACTAATAACTAATTCTCAACAAACTCCAAACTTCCTAACTGATTTTTAACAAACCTGAAAGTTTAGGGACTGAACTTTTGAAAACCCTAAAAGATGTAAGTTTAGCCAAATTTTCAAACAGATTAATTCATTAGGGACCAAAGTGCAATTTTTGGAAGTTTTTAATCAAAAACGGGTTACAACTTCAAATAAGCTCGTTTGAGCTTATTTTTCAACCAAACTCAACCAAACCACTTGCAAACGTCTTAAAATTGAAAATGAACTAGACCTATCCAAGGATTTAAGCTGAAACTTCCTAAAAAGCTGAAAAGCCTATTTCAATAAGCACAAAATAAGCTACAAATAAATCTAGACTTACACAACTAGATTTTAGTGATGAAATTGATTAACAAGCTCAAAATAAGAATGGGAAATCAAGTCTCATAACAAATCATCAAGTAATAAGCTCAGAATCCTAAAATAAGCAAAATTAGTGCTTATGTTGACTTTTGTTGACCAAGATTTTTCAATAAGCTCAAATTCTCAAAAATCAAACAAGAACACTTACTAAATTATATTATGAAAGAAAATCGACCAGTTTATGAAGTGGAATAAGAGATATGAAAAATCAGTTTTCCATTTACAGTAACTTGAGTTTGCTTATTGGTTCAAACTTTTGCTTATTTCTACTTGATTATTTGATACTGTACAATTTCCTTATAGATTCTAAAACTTCATATTATGAGTAAGATTTGAGAGCTGGTTTGATTGAATTTCATCAAGTAACAAGAGAAAGCTAGGCAAATCAAAGTGACAACTTTTTGAACCAATACTTGTAGAAAACTGACCCACACTTTTAGACTGCCATTTGCCTCTTTAACCTGAATTTTGACTTGAAAATGTCTCAAAGCTATTTTTTATCACTTGTAAACTGGAAATGAACACTAGATTGCCAATTATCAATACTTGAAAACTGAATTCAGGCTAATGCCAAACACCACTTTTACTGATCTTTTGGAATTTTAATGAAGTCTTTTTGAGTAAAGGTTTAAACTGAGTGAACACCACTAGAACTCAAAGTGATAGGCTAAGCTAAGGTTACTGAAATAAGCTGAAAACAGGATAAGTACAAAGCTAATAAGCAGGATTAATCTACACTTAAGCTAACAAAACACTAGAATCAGATCAGAAACAGATCAAAACACATTTTATCATTCAAACAAGCAAGTTTTATCTAAGAATTGAGCAGGCATCAACTGTTTAGAGGAATTTAAATGCAGGAAGTCAAAACCATAAGCATAGGCCTCCTTTGGGGAGTAGAGGAGCGCTGAGCTCTCTATTCTAGTGCTAACCACCACCTTAGCACTAGAAAACACTATCACAAATCAAATCAACAGCTACTATCATCAAGAATCACCATGGAAGAACTGGAACTCATCAGAAACTACTAAATCTGAACTGAATGATCAAGATAGCAACAATCTTCTCACTTAGTCAGTTATGATCAAATTTTGATCATAACAAACCAAAATCAGCAACAAGAGTATTAAGGTAGCAGGAGATGAACAGTAAGTAGGTAATAGAGTTTTGGAGGGAAAAATGGAATTTGAATTTTATTGAGTAAAAGTAGTTACAAAGGTAGTGAAACTGTTACAACTACTATAACAGACTCAAGAGTGTGTCAAACTCTTGAGTTGTTAAGCTAAGGACTAGAAATGAGATGAGTGGAAATCTAAGTGTGTGAAATTTTCACACTTTCTACAACTACTCAAATGAAGGCTAAACTATGCTATTTATAGACTTCAGGGGAAGAGCAGTTGGGGTTGGTGGCGTGTTGGAACCAATCCCAGGCTTCCACGTGTCAAAAATCTGCATAATGAATTTTGTTGATGAAGAACAGATTTGGGGGTTTTGACTTGAGTTGATTTCATCTTAATTGGTTGTGACCAATGGATTCGTCCTTCAAAAATAAGCAGGTTTGATGTTTATAACTTCTCTTGAAATCCACTCTAGCTCAAAATCGTCCCTTGCAATGCGTCGTGATGAAGATGACACGTGTCAAAATATTACTGGCTCTCAGCATAAGTTGCGGATCATTATCCAAAAGTGGATATATTGAATATTGCATGGCATAATCCCATTGGCTGAAAACACGAAAGTGGGAATTACTGTGCTGATTCGGTTAATAAATGCTAAGTAGAGTTAGTGGCCAGCTGTCAAGTGAGCTGGAGATCCGTGTGATTAATTCCTTGGATTCCCATTGGCTGAGAGTTATTCACATGGATTGATCACAATTAACTTTCTAGAAATGGTAGAAATGATCCCTTTACTTTGGCAGATTGTATATTTGAGCTAGCAACTTCATTTATTTGGCCAATTTGGTCCTTCAAACTTCATTCTTGAACAAATTTGATCCTTTGACTGGGTTGACTTGAGAGTTGACCAGATTTGACATTGATCTTGACTTTTACATATTTACACTTTTAGTCCTTCATCTTTGGCAGTTTGTCAAGATAGGTCCTTTGTCTTCAAAGTCTTGTCACTTTTGATCCTTCTTTGTCTTTTTCATCAAATTAAGCTTGATTTTCCTTTGTTTGCTTGAAAATGTATCCTTCTTACCTATTTGAGCACAAACACAAAACATACCACATAATTTCGCTTTATAGCACAAAGGTTAGGTATTTTTATTGTGTTTTAGGGTGATTTGTTGATAAATTGATATGAGTTTTTTCTCATATCAACAACGATCAATCAAGACATTATATCTTTCCCAAGCATCAAAGAGAGATTCATCGGGGTCTTGCATGAAACCGCTGATTTGATTACGAAGGCTCGTGACCATGGATGGTGGAAAGTAGCGTGACAAAAACCGTTGAGTCATGTCATCCCAAGTGTGAATTGAATTCTTTGGAAGACGATCAAACCATTTCTCGGTGTGATGTGATAAAGTATGTGGAAAGAGCTGTAGGCGTAGAACATCCATTGTGGCACTAGGCAACTTCATGCTTTGGGTGATTGTAATGAACTTGTCGAGGTGTTTGTTGGCATCATCATCAGGCATTCCTCTAAAAGGATTTGTTTGCACTTGCTGAATCATGTGGTGCTTCAACGAAAACTCTGGAGCGTTGATTTGCATCGGCGCAATCGGTCCTCCTCGTCCAAACATGGTAGGTTGACAAAGCTCCTCCATTGTCCGAAGATCGGGCTGTGGAAGAACATTGTTGTTATTGTTGAGGTGCGGTGGATTATTGTTGTTGTTAACACCTGACATACTTAAATCTTCTCGAGTCTCGGGCTCTTGATAATTAGAAGATCAAGTACGCATACACCTGAAAATGCAATAGAAAAAGAAACCAAACACAAAAACAATATATATACACAATAAAGATAAAATGTTTTTGGATTTTAGAAATTTTTAATTTTTATGGTTTTTTACAATTTTTTAAGCAAGAAAATAACGCTCACAAGTGAACGGATCCCAAAAAGCAACGTGTTTCTCACAGAAAACCGTTAATCTTTACGAAAAGAGCCGGCAGCGGCGCCATTTGATACAAGAGATTTTGTATGGTTCATTTGTTGTTCTCGGTATCTTAACGAATTGATCTAGGTTCTATGTGTGACTCAGTCGTTCTTTGGTGGAACAAATGTTTTTGTTTGTTTTTTAAAAATAAAAGTGCAAAACTTTAAAGTAAAAGGCAAGTAATTTAAATCTAATTTAATTAAAGTAAATGGTGCAAGTATTTAAAAGCGTGACGGAAATTAAAAGGCACTAAAAGTAAATAACGCAAACTTAAATCTAACTAAGGCAAACGTAAGACGCAACTAAAACTTAAAACTAAGGCAAGGCTAAAATAAAATAAATCTAAGGCTAAAATAAATCTAAGGCAAATAAACTTAAAGTGCGACTAAGTAAAAAGGCGGGAAAAATAAAGCTCGAAATTAAAAAACAGAAAATTAAAAACTGAAATTAAAGAAACCTGAAAATCAGCTCATCCGGAATAATACCCTTATTCGGAATAAATGGCTTACTCGGAATATGTCACCTATCCGGAGTAATCCTCTCTATTCGGAATATTCGTCTATTCGGAATAATTCCCTTATCCGGAATAATATTCCGAATAGAACACCTTACTCGGAATATGTCACTTATTCCGAATAGAAGTTCTTTATCCGGAATATCTCCTTGATTCGGAATATTCTTGCTGATCCAGAATGTTTGGCCTATCCGGAATATTCTGCCTATCCGGAATACCTTCTCTATCCGGAATATCCTTGCTATTCGGAATGTTGGCCTATCCGGAATATTCTGCCTATCCGGAATATTAGATTGATCCGGAACTTTTGGTTGATCCGGAGTATTATTCCGAATAAAGCCTTTGATTCGGAATGTTTTAATATTCCGAATAAGCACCTTGATGCGGAATAAATATTATTTCGAGTAAACCCAACTGATCCGGAATATCCAATATTCCGGATGAACAGACTTTGAAATCCTTCGTTCGGAATGTCTGGGAAGATCAGAACCTGGGAATACAGAAACAAACACCCCGAAGAACAAGGAAACACAGAACTATACGGATCTAATAAAAACTAAGCAAAATCAACCACAAGATTAAATCAAACTAGTGAATAAACATCTATTAAGCATAAACAATCAATCCAAAACAATCAAACTAACAAAACTAACCACAATAATCAAAACCCACTTAATAAATTTGACAAAAACTCAAGAACATGAACATGAATAATAAACATATAAACCAAAGATTAAAGAAAGGTAGAATGAGAGATCAAACAATAAAGATAAATAATAACAATAATTAAAAGAACACTTACTTGAAATTAAATGGTAATTAAGGTGCAAGACAAGTATTTAAATTTGACAAGTAAATAAATGACAAGGTAATTAAAAGTGGAAGAACTAATTGTCACTATTAGCCAACAAAAAATGAAAAGATTAATCCTAATGACTATATATAGGGGAGGATTAAGGAATGCTTAGGAAGCTTCCTCCCCTCCTTCATTTCTTCTTTATTGCATGATTAAGTCCCTCAAGCCTTTAATCTTCATTTAATTGCACCATTAGTCCTTAAGCCTTTAATTCTTCATTTAATCTTGGACTTTAATGAATTTTGGCTCGGGATTTCTTTGAACTCGTCTTTTAATTCTTCAATAAATAAGACTTGAGTTCTTCGGCATTTAGTAAACTTCTGTCTTGTGACTTTTTCTTTGATAAATCTTCAGAATTGGTCTTGGACTTCCGTTCTTTTTGCACTCTTGACTTCTTGACTTCGTCTTTCATCTTTTTCTTCAATAAAAGCCCGTAAATGCTCGTGTTTTCTCCACTTTTCACCTTTTCGTCCTAAATCACAACAAAAACACAAACCACGCATAATTCCGACATAAAAGACATAAAATACACGTTTTGGCTCGGTTATTATTGTAATTAAGTGGTAAAAAGGATGGGTGTTTACACACCTATCACTTCCTTTAGACCAAATGTATGGCGAGCGTCATTTGAACTAGTTCGAGACGTATTCTTTGGACTATGTCTAGGGAGACAAGATGTAATCATGTGATTAGGTCTTGCAAAAGCTTTTTTAGTCACATTGGGCCTAGATGGTGGAGTGACTGGTCTAGAAAGATGAACCATATCAACTTGGGAGGCAAATCGCGGTCTCGAGGATTTTGGTCGCTCAGATCTAAATGCAGTCGGTTGTCTAACAGACTGAATTTGAGGCGGTTTCCCCAAGATTGATGGTTTTCCAAGCTTAGTATCCACACTAGATCCTTTAGTTTTTCTCCATTCGTTTTTCAATGCAGCTATAGCAAAGACCTTTTCATGTACTTGAGCCTTTAAAGTCTCATTCTCTTTGAGCAATTCATCTTGGGATGCCAACTTAGATTCAAGCGACTTAATGTGTCTCACAAAATTATCTTTTTCAGATTTAGAATCTTGAATTTTTTGATTTAATTTTCTTTCAAGAACAACGTTTGAATTTTCAAGTTTTTCAAAATAATTTTCAAATTTATCCGTTTTCTTCGAAAATTCAATTTTGGCATCCTCAAGAGCTTTAGATTGCTGAGCTAAAATTGTTTCAAGCTCTTTAATCTTGGAATCAGAATTGGTTAGAGAAGCAGTCATAACGCATTTATCATGATGAACTATAGCATTCTGAACAATTTCTCCCCTATTTTGACTCACATCGAATGAATCTGAAGTGGTAAAACTATCACCCTTTTTCATCCCATGTTTGTCATAATTAGGTTCGGAATGCGCAACATGCGGTAGTTCATCGACATAGACATCATAACCCACATTCCTTTGTACCGTATTTGTAGACTCTTCGTCAGATACAGGTATGGTGTCATCAATCCCTGACATGCTGCTTGTATCATGCTTTCCTCCCGAATCCTTGCTCTTGCAATCTTTAGGCTCCAAGTTGTCAACCGTATGATCATTCTCCTCTTGCATCTGCATCGTAGATTCTTGCAATCCATTATCATACTCTTGCTGAAGTCGAGATCTTTCATAAATCAAAGACGAGATCGATGTCATTAATTTCAACAATGTACTACAGAACTCTTTAACCTCCGTTTGTGTGTACTGAAGAAATGACTGACATATCCCTGAACTGTCAGACTTAACGATATTGAATTTGAAGAAGTGCGTAAGTTGTGTCACTAGAGCTTGATATGCAGATGCTGATGCAAAGTGATTAAAGTCTTCTTTGTGAAGTTGCTCAGCTAGTTGGTTCAGGTTGAGGAATATTAAATCGATGAATTTATAACGATCTTGACCGAAGAGTGTCAAAAATTCACGTCCTCCTTGAAACCATGAAATGGTCACTAGATTAGACTGGAGTAGTCGAAACAAAGTTATACCATTTTCTCTAGCTTTGTCTTGCATTTGATGCAATTCTCCCTCTTGAGATGTTGAATTAAACAATTCCATTGAAAATCGATGATATATGAAGATAAAGATTACTTGTCGATCGATAAATGAAAGAAGGTTATTGTGTTTGTCCTTGTCGATTAAATTCCTTGAGTATTGAAGAAAATTGATTGAATCCCCTAAATAATTGTTCTCAATAAACCAAAAAATTCCAAGACAAAATTACACACGTTTCAAAAACACGTTTTTGAAAAATGTTAGATCACAACACTGGATCGTAGTGGAGATCGTAACCTTAGATCGTGACAAGTGATCGTACCCTACTATCGCATCCAATGATCGTATCCCATGATCGCACTCCCTGATCGTACTTGGATCGAACTCTGATCGTACTAGTGATCGTACCCAACGATCGTACTCAGATCGTACTGGTGATCGCACTCACTATGATCGCACTCAGATCGTAGTTGTGATCGCACTCCCTATGATCGTACTCAGATCGGACTCCCAGATCTTATTGCGACCGTACTCCCCTATCCTAGTTAAGTGATCGTACCCTAATTGTAACTTTGATCGTACTCTACAATCGTGGTGATGGATCGTACTCTGAGCTAAGTGAGCTATCGCACTGAGCAATCTTACCTTGATCGTAGTATGGATCGTACTGAAGGATCGTAGCGAGCTATCGTACTAACCAAACTTACCTTGATCGTAGTATGGATCGCACTAGGCAATCAGATTGAGGGATCGTACTCTACAATCGTACTGATGGATACCAACTTACCACTTTTCTCGGACAGTACAATAACACAACCAATTCGAGATTCTAAGCCTAAAAATGAATCAAACACCCAAACATTGTTGCGTTTTTTAGCGATCCAAGGAACCCAAATCACTAACACGAATAGATAGATGATTTTGATGACGATCAAACCACAAAAAAACACCAAATTTTTTTTTGGACATGGGTATGGATGATCAAAACACAAAATCAAGAACACAAGAACAAACCAATCAAACCAAGGCTCTTGATACCATTTGTAGGTCCTCGTAATCTTTGGATTATCCTTGTGTTGTGATTATCTAATGAGATAGAGAGATAGATGAAGATGTAGAGAGAGAAAGTAGAGAGAGGTTGGAGAGAATAAAGAAAGATTAGATTAAGTGTGTGAAAAGTGAATGACCAACCCCTCCTAGCATGCTAGGAGGGGTATATATATAGCCCACCCTACATGTGGGCTATATGGGCTATATTGGATCACGAGCCCAATATCATTGGAGTGACCGATCCTTTCTAAATACGTAAAAACGTATTTCCAACAGTCACTCAAGTAGAAAAAATAACTCATTCTGAATTTGACCAATTTCGTTTTGAAAAGATAGAACACTTAAATGGAATAGAATCATTATGAGCTAGTCTTTCCAATGAATTAAAAGAAAAAGAGTCGGTTGTCAATGATTTTCAAAAACATAAAACAGATTTCGAAACTCTCGAATCTCAAAAGCTTGAATGGGAAATTAATGCTACCAAACTTCTTAAATTCAAGGAACAACAGCTTTTAAAAAAATACGCTTCCACAGAAAAGATTCATCTTTTAACTAAATCATTTAAAGAACTAGAACTTAAGCATCTTCAATATTTACCACCTAATCCCGGTTATGCATAACAAGCTCAAGAATATATTCCTAGTCTTTATGATGTGACCCTATATGGAAAATCGAAAGAAGCACCTTATGTTCGTGATACTGAGGAGACAATGTCACTTGTGGAAGAAACTCGATCTAAAATGCTTCCAATATTTCATAAGATTGATTATGTTAAGCACAATAAAGATCAATTTGATAAAAATACCCGTATTCGCTTACAAAAGGAATTACCTCAATTATCAGCTTTTGTGCCTCAAAGGATTTAACTAAGCTAATTCCATCGGTAAGTAAGGTGTCAGATAGCTTAAATGCGGTGCACCAACACTTTGCCGATTTTGACACGGTCATTAAGGAACGTATGATGGCCTCGGCCATAATGGAAGGTGAATGGAATTTTGTTTCGAGACGAAATTGTTCCGTTTGTAAACAATATTAAAGCTTGTCTTAGCAATATTGATCAAGATTTGTTTTTTGGAAATAGAAAAAGTTAGACGTGTTTTCAGTGAAATGGATGATGCTTATGAAAACAGTTTACTTGAAATAGAACAAATTTTACGCCAAAATGATCAGCTTCTGAAGCAAGTGATGTCTTTTGATCAGCTTCGAGTTTCCAAGATCTTGTGCAAAGTTGATAACTTAAAACAGAAAAATACACGACTCTTCAATTCAGTAAAGCTCGCATGTGCTAATAACACTGCACAAAATCAATCATTTATTGAACGACTGAATCAAATGTCCGTGGAAATATCTGATTTGAGGGAACAAATTTGTGATAAAAATTTGGCTTTGGCTGAGTTAAAGGAAACACTTCGTACCCTAAAAGGTAAGAATGTTGTGGATAACGCAGCCACCGTCTCAGCATTGTCCTATAGTGCGATCAAAAGGAACCTCATCATCGTCACACCTCTTAACAAGGGCCCTAGGACTAAACCATCTCAAACATTGTTCACTAAAGATAAGACAATTTAAAAATCAGCTTCTAATATTCCCGTGTTGCCTTCTACAGGAGTAAACACCACTAGTAAGGCTTAAAGATCTAATCTTACAAGAAACATGAAGAATGATAGGATCTTGTCGTCATCTAGTAGTCAAGTGAAGAATAAAGTAGAAGCCCACCCTAGGAATGTTATTTCTGTTTTGAATAAAAAGAATCATGTAGCTAAACCTAAAGGCTCTGTGGTTGTGAAGTGTTCTAAGCCTATTGTGAATTCTAATTTGAAATGTTGGAACTGTAATGAATATATGTTTTCTAGTCGTCATGATTATTGCCTTATTGACCATGTGAATGAGATGAATGCCCGTAAAAATGGTTTAGAATGGAAACCGACTGGGAAAGTGTTAACCTAAGTTGGCTGGATGTGGTGTCCCACTGGTAGAAATTTCACTATAGTAGGAAATGTGTGCCATTTAACTAGGATCACTCCCACTACAGCGAAGAAAGTGTGCCCTTTAACTACGCGTACCAAGGCTACCAAAACAAAAGCGTGTCCTTTAACAAGGAACATCGACACTACTGTAAGAAACAAGTTCCCTTTAAATAGGTCTACTCCCACTGTAGTGCCCGCTAATAATCCAAAACCTCAGAAAGTTGGAACAATAAAACCTGTTATTCGTAAAACTCACATTAAAAAAAGCTGGAAAACTAAGGATAACACAAATGTTATCAATTCTGATAATTTTGTATCTGTATTTGCTAACACTCCGGAACCAATAGTTTCCAATGCATTGTCTACTGTTATTGATGAAAACAGGTGGTCCAAATTGTTCTCTGGTATTTGGACTCTGGTTGCTCCAAGCATATGACCGGAGATCGCTCTCAGCTCAGAAATTTCGTTAGCAAGTTTCTTGGTACGGTTTGATTTGGAAATGATCATATTGCAAAGATAATGGGTTACGATGAATATCACATTGGGAATGTTATAATTTCAGGAGTGTATTATGTGGAAGGTCTCAGTCACAATTTATTTTCTGTGGGACAATTTTGTTATTCAAACCTTGAAGTCACCTTTCTTGAGCATACCTGCTTCATTGGTAATTTGGAAGGGGTAGATTTATTGAAAGGTACTCGAGGGAATAATTTGTACACTTTGTCTCTACTAGATATGATGGCCGTTTCTCCGGTATGTCTTTTCTCCAAAGCATCAAAGACTAAGTCATGGTTATGGCATTGACGGTTATCTCATCTTAACTTTGGCGCCATTAATCATTTGGCGAAAAACGAACTTGCTCGTGGTCTTCCTAAACTTACATTTCAAAAGGACCATTTGTGTTCCGCGTGTACAATGAGGAAAAGCACTAAGAAATCATACAAACCCAATACTGAAGACACCAATCAAGAGAAACTTTATTTATTGCATATGGATCTTTGTGGGCCAATGCGTGTTGAAAGTCTTAGTGGTAAAAAGTACATCCACGTCATGGTGGATGATTACTCTCGGTTTACATGGGTGAAATTTCATGCAACGAAAGATGAGGCACCTAAAATCATCATCGACCTTCTTAAGATGATTCAAGTGCGTCTCAACACTACTGTCCGACGCATTCATACAGATAATGGAACCGAATTTGTGAATCGAACCTTGCGTAAGTATTATGAAGAAGTTGGCATATCTCATGAAACATCTGTTTCTCGCACTCCACAACAAAACGGTGTCGTTGAAAGATGAAATCGCACACTTATGGAAGCTGCTCGAACGATGTTAATATACACGAAGGCTCCATTGTTTTTATGGGCAGAAGCAGTATCTACAGTAGTATACACCCAAAACCGGTCACTAATTCGTAAACGCCATGGTAAAACACCGTATGTGCTACTACATGGTAAATTACCATATTTATCATATCTTCATGTATTTAGTTCTCTTTGCTATCCAAATAATGATGGTGACAATTTGGGTAAACTTCAACCAAAGGCTGATATTGGTATTTTCATTGGTTATGCACCCACAAAGAAAGCATACCGAATCTACAATCGTAATTCTCGTAAGATCCTCGAAACTATGAATGTCGATTTTGATGAGCTGAGAGCAATGGCTTCTGAGCAAACAACCCCACTTCATCATCATTTACACCACCTTCATGAAATGGGCCCAGTAATATTAGCTCTGGTCTTGTCTCAAATAACCCCACTTCATCATCATTTACACCACCTTCTAGGACTGAATGGGATACGTTGTTTCAACCGTTCTTTGATGAATTATTTACTCCTCCAAGTATTGTTGCTTCAGAACCTGAAGTAATAGCTCCGGTTACCGAAGTTGTCGCTCTAGCAACCCCAACACAATCAGATACGTCTACACCAACAATTGGGCAAGAGGCATCTTCAACGAGTAATTCTCAACCAACACATGTTCCAACTACCCATGTCATGCCTATTGATGATGAAGAGGATGATGATGATCACGACTTGGAATTAGCTCAAATGCGTGAACTTCCATTCTTTGGTGTTCCAATTCCCGACCATAATCAAGCCGGGTCGTCCACCTCAGAGGAAGCTCCTACTGCGGTCCACTCCAATCCACGGATTCGTGAACATGACAGCAAGTGGACAAAAGATCATCCTATAGATTCTATTATTGGTGACCCTAATCGTCCGGTATCCATACAAAGTCAGTTACAAACAAGGTTGCAGAAATCGCTAGGCGTTAGTGAGGCGGTCGACGACCTTCGAGGCAGCATTCATCTAGGCGGCGCCTAGGCGCCGCCTAGGCGGATTGGAACTTTATGAAGATAAATATTATAAATAATATGTATGACATAAAAAATACTTCTAATTTCAAATAATTCAAAGTTCTTGGAAAATAAACAAATAAAACATAACAATTGAAGTGCTTAAAACTTCAAACGTGAACATATAATTCAATTGGTTCCAATTTCATGCGAAAAACCCATTACTTTATGTTTATAATCATTCGTTTATCCATTATTCTAAGATGTTACGATAAAATAAATATGTGCACTATATATTAGAGAGAAAACCCTTAATTTTTTGTAAAAAATATTGACTTTTTGTTGACTATCTTGACTTTTTTGACCGCCTAGCTCCTAGGCGCCACCTAGGCTGAGTATGACCGCCTAGCGCCTAGGCGCCGCCTACGCCTTGTTTTACAACCATGGTTACAAGAAAGTGCAATGTTTTGTCATTTTGATGTTTTTCTCAGTAAAGTTGAACCTACGACGTGGCAACAAGCATTTACCCAATCTTGTTGGATAGAAGCTATGCAAGAAGAACTTAATGAATTTATATGTTTGATGTATGGCAAATTGTCCCATGACCGGATCAAGTGAAGTTACTCACTTTGAAATGGGTTTACAAGGTGAAACTCGACGAGTTAGGTGGAAAATTGAAGAACAAAGCTCGACTAGTAGCTCATGGATACAAGCAATTATTGGGCATCGACTTTATGGAATCCTTTGCACCGGTTGCCCGTTTGGAAGCTATTAGACTATTCCTCGCTTATGCAGCCCACATGAATATGATCGTTTATCAGATGGATGTGAAGACGACATTTCTCAATGGTGAAATCAAGGAAGAGGTCTATGTTCAACAGCCGGATGGTTTTATGAATTCAAAATATACCAATCACGTGTACAAACTTAAGAAGGCTCTCCATGGGTTAAAGCAAGCTCCACGCGCGTGGTATGATCTATTGTCACAATTCCTCATTACGTAAGGCTTCGCTAAAGGCAAGGTGGATCCCACGCTGTTCATTCAAAAACGAGGTAAAGATATGATTATGGTACAAATATATGTTGATGATATTATATTTGCAGCCTCGACCTAAATCTTATCGGATGAGTTTAGGACACTCATGTCTTCCAAGTTTAAGATGTCAATGATGGGCAAGGTATCATTCTTCTTAGGTCTTCAGATATCTCAGAGTCCCAGAGGCATCTTTATCAATCAATCCAAGTATGCCCTTGAATCGCATAAGAAATATAAGATGGAATCTTGCGACCCCGTGGACACCCCAATGGTGGAACGAACTAAGCTAGATGCAGATCCACATGGTATTTCCGTTGATCCGACACTTTATCGTGGAATGATCGGTCTTCTTCTGTATATTACAGCTAGTCGACCCGACCTTTAGTTTGCTATATGTATGTGTGCTCGGTATCAAACTCAGCCTACTGAGTTACACTTAGCTACTGTTAAACGGATCTTTCGATATCTTAAAGGAACCATTAATCGGGGACTTTGGTACTCGAAGGACTCTTCGGTTTCACTCATGGCATATACAGATGCGGATTACGCGGGTTGTCAAGATATAAGGCGTAGCACAAGTGGAACTTTGCAACTACTAGGAGATCAATTAATCGGTTGGGCATCGAAAAGGCAGAAAAGCGCTGCAATTTCAAGTATGGAGGCAGAACACATAGCTATGTCTCGTTCCTGTGCTCAAATTCTTCATATGAGATCGTAATTAACTGAATATGGTCTAGGTTTCAACAAAATTCCGATGTACTGCGACAACAAAAGTGCAATTACCTTATGCTGCAACAATGTTCAATTCTCCCGGTCAAAGCATATTGACATTCGCTACCACTTTATCAAGGAGCAAATGGAAAATGGAGTGATCGAGCTTTACTTTGTCCGATCTGAGTATAAATTGGTGGCTATTTTCACAAAAGCTTTAGATCGCGCTCGAATTGAATTTTTGGCCGACAAGCCAGGATTGAAAACTTTCTCGCCCGAGACTATTAAGGAACTGGTAGATTAAGCGAAAGAATAGTGGTGGTAAACTATTCTCTGTATCCTTGGTGATCAATTGTATATATTGTTTATATTTTTATCCACATAAGCAAAATACAAAAATATAAAACCATATAAAAACCCTAAAAAATTGAAAAATTTCATAAAAATCCAAAAATATTTTTACTTTATTTTCAAAGGCATGTCTTTTGGTACGATAATATTTACGGCCTTAGAAATGTTGATTAATATTGACACGGCACCATAAATAGAGTTCGTACAAAAGTTTTAAATATTTCATAAAACATTCCTATTTGGCTTGTAGTTATTTCTGACTGCAACCCGTTTTTCATATTCAAGTCAAGTATTTCTTATGAAAGCTTTGGCTCACAACGGGAATTAATTTTCTCGGGCATGGTTTACTTTATAACCATGTAAGGGATTGTGTTTACGTTATAACACAATCTAACATGGATATATGTACGTATCAGTGCATTTATTTGTTAAAACAAGAGAAATCTTGTTTTTATGAAGTTATCATCTCTACAACCATAGCAATTTACAATTGGTATCTACATTCTCGATGATGCGACTACTCAACCGACGGCTACAGCTCTTTCAATAGAACACGGGTCAACAATTGAGGGGGAGCAATTGTCAAGCATTCAGAATCTTCGATGCCCGAAAGTGCCAAGTTCACTAATTGGTGTCAAGACAACGATACCAATCGTACATGTGGTGTCAAGAGATGACTTCAGACGTGACGAGGCGACCAACATGTGCCGACAAGAAGCATTTGATCTTATCATATGATGTTCTCATCTATCAGGTCCAACCTTCTGAATTTATTCTAATATGGTGAATCTGTGATCATTTTACTTATCAATATCATATCTCAACATTTGGTATCAGGAAGATAATACAGACTTGCATTTTTCTTCCCAAAACTTTGTTTAAACTTCATTAAATCAATTGATATTAAAAACATCGATTGGGTTGATATTTTTAATATGGGCGAGAAAATGTGATTTAATATGGGAAATGATTAATCAAAAGTGGTTTGACTTAACGTGATAACTCATCCCAACATGTGTGAAATGTTTTCGAATATCATGTCATATGTTAAGGGGGAGCAAAATGGATTTTCTATACCAAAATGGATTTCATGGTGACATATACTTACCCTAAACCCATTTCTTTCACGACGATGAAGATTGTGGTGACATAAGGATGGTAGGATAGGTTAAGTCCAATGATTCTTACAAAATCGGAGGAATATTCCCAAGGACAATCCATAGCTATAAATAGTAGTCCTTAGGAAAGATGGAGAAAGATTGTAAATGTAGCTAAATGCCGACCAAGTACTTAAGTTAGCACTGGAACAATCACAATAAGGTGCTAGTTATGACGTATTGGTAAGCATTGAAGGGGTTGAGGAATGAAAAAGAATTGTAAAGATAAAGGGTGAAAACAAAGAAGCCCTCCTTAAAACCTTAGGCAGAAACCGGGTCAACTCATTAACTATTGAGATCATTTTTAATGATGCTTGATATTGAAGATAGACATCATGGACCCAGTGATGCAATGCACAACCCATCCCAGATAACTCAGATATCTCTCAAAAGATATTTGTTTTAATCACACGGAGATCAACATGCTATCTATCGATTTATTCACTTCGAGTAAATTGGTATTCAAAAGGCGGCACTCCTCTCCAGCCTCCAATCACTAAAAAATCCAAAGTGCACGATCGAGTCTAGAGCCCTTTGAGATCATCAAATATCTCATTAGTATACACTTCCATATTTCCTTGCTTCTTCACACTCTGTGAAAAGTAAGAACCATTTTAAGAGTCCTACGTAATATCATCATGATCTTGCCTGAACATCCGAGTAATACGTAAGTATTTACAATGAAGATGGAAATCCTTCTTGAGCGAACATCAAAAAACTCATGGTAGGTGACTTGTGCGATTCTTTATGAATCAAACTTGTGATAACTGGAAAGCAACGGTGGTTTAATTCTTAAATTGAATTTAAACACGTTCCAGGTCTCTACGCAATATCTTTATGATCTTGCCAGAACACTCAGAGTGACACTCTTAAGTGTTTACAGTGATGACTGGAAATCCTTCTAGTGTCAACCTTAAACAGAACTTGGTAGGTAACTTGCAAGATTCAATATGAATCAAGCTCGTGACAACTGGAAAGCAACGATGGTACGATTCTTTACTGAATCAAACTAGTTCCAGGAATCAGAATTGACGGCTTCAATCATGCGGATAATTTTATCCAAACGATTCACTCTTTACTTTCGCAGTCAGCTTTGGACGGTCGAGTAAAGAGAACGGGTTTACCCGCGAAATCTTGTCAAGGAGATTTTTAATTAAATCTACCTGCCACAAGTACGATATTTAATATTGTCCAACGGTCTTCAACGACCGGAGGTAAAATGCTACCGAATTAGAATGAAATGTTCAAAACCATTTCGTTCGATTCTACTTATGTTACTACATTTGAAGACGGTGGCGTTGCGGAATCCAAGATGAAGTCGTCCCCGCATGCTTATACTTTTTGCACTTAATACTTCAACAAAATTCAAGAAAGCCTAAAAGTCAAGTCTTCCTTTGTATCAAACTCTAAAGCTTTCAAGAATTACAAAGGTATAAGTATGTGGGACATGAAGTCACGAAGAGGCGAACATCACAAGTGATGCACAAGATCCAAGCAAGAGACAAATGCTCAATATTGATATCAAAGATCACTTCAACATATTCACTAGAAGAGAAAAAGAAAAGCAAGACGAAGACTACGAGCTCAAGACAAGCATAGTATGCTAGGCTTATTTTATTGTATTGTAACTTGGGTAACCCCCTTGTACTTTGGAGTGACCTCCCTTAGGGGGAGATTGTTAGAAATACGCTTTTACGTATTTAGGAAGATTCGTTCACTCCACTAATATATTATGTAGTAGCTCGTAGTCTAGTATCTTTATATTCATGAAACAAGGAAAAGCTCGGTCCATGTATTGTATGGTCGGCCCAACAATGTAAGCCCAAGCCCATCTTATGGGCTTGGTATATAAACCCTCTCCTTCGATGGAGAGGGTGTGGTTTTCTCATACTTTACACATAGTAAAAGGTGTAATCTTTTATTCTCTCTCAAGTGTGTGTGAAATCTACCATCTCTCTATCTCTTTCTCTCTCTAGAATATAAGCATAGATTTGTTGGGAATAAATCTATGCTTACTTGTTACCCCTGCTAGTTGATTATCCGTACCCCTGCTAGTGTAAGTTCCCCCTGCTAAATAACAAAGGCAGGGGGATTGGTTCCCCTGCTGAAGTCAAAGGCCCTACTGTCAGAGATAAACTTGGAATAGATTTTTTACGTGTTTCAGTTATTATTCCTTAATACTTTCCAAGTTTGTTAGTAGTGATCTTGTACGTGAGTCCTTATGGCTATAAAAGGACTCACTAGGTTAGCATGCAATGTGTGTCTTTCTCTATTGTCTTTCATTATTATACTTTAAGGTTTTGTAAACCCTAATACCATTTTAGGGTATTCGTATATCATTGATATATTAAAGTTCAACGTTTCAATCATATTGTTCTTGTGTTAAACATTATATTCCGCATCTTGTTTAATTACTTTGATTGGCAAAGTTTCTCTAGTGTTAGATTGA
>JANFOE010002359.1:0-42117 GCA_025667525.1 Glebionis coronaria
GAGGAATTTGAAAAAGCGGATGATTTTCCCAAGATAGAGGATCTACTCACTTTAGAGGCATTGGGTTGTCTAACAACAGGTTTCTTAACGCTAGGTTCCACAACTTTTCCACCCATCTTAGCAACGAGTTTCTTCAACTCTGCTATTGCTATGTCTTTTTCTTGTAACTGAGCTTTCAAATCCGAAATATCAAGACTTTTTCCATTTAGTAATCGACATGAATCAGATAATTTTACTTCCAAAGGTGTATCATTTGAAAAACTGCCAACTTTCTTTTGCAAAGCAAGTTCAAGTGAATGATAATGCTTTTGAAGATAATCATATCTATGTTGAAGTAACGAAAACTCTTTTTGGTCAACTTTATTCGAAAGCTCAATTTCAAGACGTTCACACTCTTTGACTTGATCAAGATATTTGCAAGCAACATCAGAATATTCATCAATATCAGCTCAAGATGTAACATAAACACACATAATATCTTTTGAGAGGCATTCTTGCAAGAGTAGATCATATGCTATAGAAAAATCGTCTCTTTCAGGTTGATGATCGTCAATTTCTTTTTCAAGAGATTCCACATATTTCAAATTGTCAAACATTTCTTGTTCTATTAACTTTTCAAATTCCAAAGCATGTTTCTTTGTTCTTTCCGCAAGAGGAATCAAAATAGTTTTCACAAGAATAGTTATATCATGAGGAATTTCTTTATTACCTTTCAAAAGTTCACGTTTTTTCCAGTCATCATCAACAACCTTTTTGAAATTTTAAATGTTGCTCTTGAGAATACTAAGTGTGTTGGAAATACGTTTTACGTATTTATGAAGGATCGGTCGCTCCAACGATAATTATGTAATGGGCTCGTGATCTATTTAATTATTGTATAGTCCATATAGCCCACATGTAGGGTGGGCTATATATATAACCCCTCCTAGCATGTTAGGAGGGGGTTGTTGATTCTCATTTGACACTTTAATCATTATTCATCTTTTCTTTCTCTCTCTAACTCTCTCCTTTTCTCTCCTTTCTCTCTCTAATCCTTCATCTAATTCCTTCATTTCCTTATAATTATCAATCAATCAACCACATAAATCCACCAAATCCATAACATAGAATAGGCCATTAATTACGTAGACCTTCAATTGGTATCAAGAGCCTTGGTTAGTTTGGTTTATTCTTGTTTTATTTTTTTTTTTTATTTTGGTGGGTTTTGATTTAATCATGCTTAAACTTTAAAAAGTTTGTATTTTTTATAAAAAGTTTGTGTTTTTTGTGTTAAATCACATCAAATCTTCAAACCTACTTACTTTTTAGATAAAAAATCACAAATTTTTATATAAAAATCAAATTTTTCTTATATAAAACCTTAAAAAGTTTGTGTTTATAAAAAAGTTGGTGTTTTTTATAAAAGTTTTTTGTTTTTCTCTTTTTAATTTTGTAGTTTTTTATAAAAAGTTTGTATCAATTTTATCAATTTTATCAATTTTATAAATCTCTAAATTTTTATCAAGTTTATCAATTTCTAAATTTTTTTTAGTTTTATCAATTTTATTTTTTTTTATTTAAATATTTTTTTTTACTCAGTTACGTCCTATTATTGTTTTTTCGTTTATCCGTTTTCTTTTTTTGGTCAAGTTTTCAGTTATCAGTTTATCAGTTATCATTTTTCTTTTGGATTTTTTCTTAATTTTTTGGTCAAACTACCTATTTGGTCAACTGTCCAAAGTTTCTGGTCCATTGTTTCTGTCCATCTCAGTCCCATCAAATCTGTCATACCCAAAAGTTCCGAATCAAATACAAGAGTTCCGGATGAACAAAAAATGTTCCGGGTGAACAAAACTTCCGAGTGAAGTAAAAGTTCCGGGTGAAGACAAGAAGTTCCGGATGAAGAAAAAACTTCTGAATCAATTTTTTTTGAAAAAAGTTCCGAATCAAACCCAAACTTCCGAATGATCAAAAAACATCCGAATGAACAAACATCCGAATGAACAAAAAACATCCGAATGAACAAACATCCGAATGAACAAAAAAAAAAAAAAACATCCGAATGAACAAAACATCCGAATGAATGACTCATCCGAATGAATAACTCTTCCGAATGACACCATTTCAAACATAACGGACAAATTGGGCAAATCATCGTCTTTTATTTAGACTCATTCCCTCGAGACTAACACAAAACAAGACCTTAGACTCGAACCTCTCACTCACAGACTCTCATTGTTCACCTCTCGTATTACCCACCCTGACAAAACTCGACAACACCCTCTCGACACCTCCCCACCCCCAACCCCCTCACCCTTTCTCGACTCACACCCATCCCAAACCGTCTCACACCCTCTCCCGATTCACACCCTCTCGAACACCTCAACATTCGATAAGACTCAGACTCGACTCTCTTACCCAACAACCAACACTCTCGACCCATCCCCAAACTCCCTCACCTTATTCCCTCGACTGACAATCTCACACACAAGACACCCTCTCAACCCTCACTAACACCTTAACCAAACAAACTCTTACTCAAAGAAACCAAGACTCGAGATAGCACTTACATCAACCCACGTTGACTCCCACTTTGACCCAAGACTCTCACTTTTACATCCAACAAGACTCGACCCTCACAAACTCTCGGACACACCTCGCACACCCAAACACACCCAAGACTCGCTCACACCAGAAAGACGCTACAGAAGAGAGAGATACTCGAAAAACTTTAAAAACAACACCTTACCCGAGACCCCTGTTAGGAGATCTTGAAGCCTTTACTTTTCGATGGTATCTAAGAATTGAAGACGGAGTTTTGATTTTGCTTTTGTGAGTTTCGGTTTGAGAAGAGAGAGAGATATGAACGGAGGAAACAAAGTAATGGATTATTATTGGTAGGAGTTGAAAGAGATCTGATTTGATCTTGAAAGAGACGGAGCCATTTTTGATTTGATTTTGTTTTCAGAAGAGAGAGATTCGTTAGGGCGGTGTTAACATAGTTAGGATTGACTGGTGAGAAGGTAAATTGTTTTTAAATGGGCGGATTAAACAAGACAAGTGGGGCGGTGGATGATTCTGATTGGGCCACGTGCCATCTTTGACGGAGATAACAAAGTTATCAATTAAAACTGGGCGGAGGAATCGAGATACAGATATATCAGATTTTTTTTTTTTTTTATTTATTTCATTTTCTATTTTAGGTAAGTTGTAGTACACGTTTTTTTTTTTTAAAAACTTAAAACATTACGTTTTTTTAAAAAAAATTAAGTTTTTTTTTTAAAAACGTTTTTTTGTATTTTGTTAAAGTAAGTCGTTTTTATTATTTCCTTTTCTATTTTTTACGTTTATTCGAAAATATTATCTTACAAAAATATTTTTACTCGAAATTTTTTATTATCTTTTATTATCTTACAAAAATATTTTTGATAGAAATTTTTTAAATCAAAATTTTCTTTTTTAAATCAAGTTAATTTTTGACAAATCGTGCAAAAATATTTGTCGGGATAAACGTTATTGTGGCCGGATCTCAAGAAACACGTGACGAGTCAAAGTGACGAGCTTCATTTATATCATCCATCGAGGAATTTTAAGTATTATTTACGGGTCTTTCGTTTTACTCGATCTTTAATGGATTCGTTCGATTCGACATGTAAAAAGGGAGAGTTGTATTTAAGGCAAAACGAAGTTAAGAAAAGTGGCATCACCTCCTTTCAACTACTCCAGTCTCATCTTGTCACTCTTTCGGGGATTCAAGGAGGGAGTGAATTTGTGACAATCTTTGGACAAGATCGTCATATATTCATCGACTCAATTTTCACCGCTTTGACCCAACTCGCCGAGCAACTCAACCATGGAAACTTTAATCACTCTGCATCGGTACTTGCATATAAGGCTCTTGTGACACACCTCACGCCTTTCCTCCAATTTAATATCATCAAGCCTGAAAGTTCAATGATTTGCCAATCGTTTCTTCGAGATACACATACCGAGCTTCGAGTTTTCCGTGATACGATTTTGAAACTCATGTCATCGGTCTCGTCTTCGATATATCAAAGATCACAACTTCAGCAAGTGTATGTTAATGGAGTGCAAGAATCAATGACGCAGATGCAAGAGGAGAATGGTCATACGGTTGACAACTTGGAGCCTAAAGATGGCACGAGCACAGAATCAGGAGGACAGCATGATGCCAGTGGCACGTCAGGGAATGTTCACGAGATTTCTCTTGATGACACCTTACCCATTTATGACGTAGAGCCTGCAAACATGGTACATTGTAATGTGGTTTATGATGTATATGCTGATGACATGCCGCATATTGAGCATTCTGAACCTAATTATGACAAACATGGGATGGACAAGAGTGATAGAAATACCACTTATGATTCATCCGATGTGAGTCATAATGGGGGAGAAAGTGTTCAAAATGCTATAGTTCATCATGATAAATGCTTTATAACTGCCTCGTTAACTGATTCTGATTCTAAGATTAAAGAGCTCGAAACGATCGTAGCTCGGCAATCAAAAGATCTTGAGGATGCCAAACTTGAATTTTCTAAGAAAACGGATAAATTTGAAACATACTTTGAAAATCTTGAAAAGTCAAACGTTGTTCTTGAAAGAAAATTGGATCAAACTGTTCTAGATTCTAAAGCTGAAAAAGATAATCTTTTGAAACAAATTCAACTGCTTGAATCTAAGTTGGCATCCCAAGATAACGTGCTCAAAGAAAATGAAACATTAAAGGCCCAATTACAGGAAAAGGTTTTTGCTATAGCTGCGTTGAAAAACGAGTTAAGGAAAACTAGAGAACCTAGTGTGGACACTAAGCTTGAAAAACCATCAATCTTGGGGAAACCGCCTACAAATCAGTTCGTCAGACAACCGATTGTCAGACAACCTACTGCATTTAGATCCGAGCGACCACAATCCTCGAGACCGCGGTTTGCCTCCCAAGTTGATTTGGTTCATCTTATTAGACCAGTCATTCCAGCAACTAGGCCCAATGTGATCACTCCAGCTTTAGCAAGACCAAATCATATGATTGCCTCTAATTTCCCTAAAAATACCAAGACCACGTCTAGAACTAGTTCAAATGACGTTTGCCATGAATCTGATCTTAGGGAAGCTAAGCAAAAGACACATGTAAGAGATAGGAATTTCAAACCTAGTCAGATGCCTTCTAGTTTACCCAACACTGCTAACCGTAGCATGTCCAATCCTAGGAGCATCAATCAATCATCTAGGGATTCTAGATCTTACTCGGACATTAAATATGCTACGTGTAAAACATGTAGAAAATGTGTCTTTACGGCAAATCATGATTCCTGTATCAAAAAATTGCTTAATGAGGTGAACTCCCGTGCTAGACTTAAATCCCAGTGGGTTGCTAAAATCAAACCCGTTGGTAAAATGTGGCGCCCCACTGGTAGAACTTTCACTCTTGTAGGAAACGAGTGTCCTTTAACTAGGATAGTCTCCGATTCTACTAAGTCTACTAGGGAGGAAACTGATAAAGATGATACTTCACTTACGCCTAAACTTAAGGTTTTCTATAAAAGGAAACGTTTGCCAGCCAAGACTAGTGAATCATCTACTCAGGTCGCCTCTGAAACAAGTAAAGCCAACTGTGAACCCCCATGTGCTTCTATAATTGATATTGCTAACCCACGTCAAAGCATGCAAATTCCTAATGAGATTGCAGGTACCAAAGTTGATGTTCCAAAAGAACGAAGCGGTCCAATCGTTGTGTACCGTTCGACTAAGGACACTCTTAGAGTTTGGTTGCTGAAGAAGCAGATATCAGAGAAACAAATGTCTCAGGGGATTCATGGTTAAGCTGCAAACAAGGACTTATAGTCACATTACAGACTATAACTCGATCATCAAAGAAAGGAAAGTTTATCGCCGATGATAAACTTATCCTAAAAACGAGAAATTCATTTTTCTCGGGCATGAGCTTATATCAAAAACATTCCAAGTTTTTAAGCTCATGCATTATGACTTACAGTTAAATGTCAGACTGTAACTCGAACTTAAAATAAAGGAAAGATTATCTTTTATGATAACTTATCCTCTTAACGAGAAATTCACCTTTCTCGGTCATGAGCTTGTATTAAAACATTCGAAGTTTTAAGCTCAGAAAGGAAAGTGTATCTTTTAAATAAGAGAACTTTTCCTCATAACGAGAAATTAACCTTTCTCGGTCATGAGCTTTCCGTTAAAACAGTCAAAGTTTTCAAGCTCATGAACACGACTTCTAAGTAAATGTCAGCTTAGGACTCGTCCTTCAGATAAAAGGAAAGTTTATCGCCGATGGTAACTTATCCTTAACAACGGGAAGTTCACAACTTCTCGGACTTGAGCTCGCTTTTAAGATATTCAACATCTTAAGCTCAAGTAATTGTTTTTCAAAACTTTGAACACAATTTTTCGAGAATTTCTCAAAAGGTTTTTCTAAATCTTTCAAAATTGTGTGTTCAAAAACGTTTTGATAAAACGAGCATGTCTTCTGGAATCGATAATATTTACGAACCTAGAAATGTCATTCAATAATGACACGGGGTTGTAAATAAAGTTCGAGCAGAAGTTCAAACTTTTAAAACATGCTCAAAATGGTTTGCTATTATTTCAGATAGCAACCCGCTTTTCATAATCAAGTCAAGCATTTCACCGGAAAGCTTTGACTCAACAACGAGAATTAATTTTCTCGGGGACGTGACGAGGTGACCATCATTCGTGAACAAGAACCATGTGCTTCTTTCATATGCTGTTCTCCATTATTCAGGTCCAACCTCGTACATTGCTAATCTTGTGAATTCATTATTATATCTGATCTTTGCACGTAATAAATACCTTACACTTGTGTTTAAAAGGTATTTAATTTACGTTTCAGCACACCCTCATTAATTTGAGGGGGAGCTTGTGTAATTCATGAAGATAATTGGACTTGCATTTTTCTTCCCAAATTTTCTTAAAATGCTATTAAATCAATTGATATTAAAAACATCGATTGGGTTAATATTTTTAATATGGGGGAGAAAATGTGATTTAATATGGATATGATCAATCACAAATGGTTTGACTTAACGTGTTAGCTCATCCCGACATGTGCAAAATGTTTTCGGATATCGTAGCATATGTTAAGGGGGAGCAAAATGGATTTGCACTTCAAAATGGATATCATGGTGACATACACTTACCCAAAACATCTCTATTCACGACGGTGAAGATTGTGGTGACATAAGGATGGTAGGATAGGTTAAAGTCCAATGATTTCTCTAGAACCGGAGGAATCTTCCCAAGGACATTCCATAGCTAGAAATAGTAGTCCTTAGGAAAGATGGAGAAAGATTGTGAACGTAGCTGAATGCCGACCAAGTACTTAAGTTAGCACTGGAACAATCACAACAAGGTGCTAGTAATGACGTATTGGTAAGCATTGAAGGGGTTGAAGAATGAAAAAGAAATGTAAAGATAAAGGGTGTAAAGAAAGAAGCCCTCCTTACAACTTTAGGCAGAAACCGGGTCAA
Organism: Glebionis coronaria; assembly: GCA_025667525.1. Classification (NCBI taxonomy): domain Eukaryota; kingdom Viridiplantae; phylum Streptophyta; class Magnoliopsida; order Asterales; family Asteraceae; genus Glebionis; species Glebionis coronaria. The sequence continues at coordinate 7,515 of JANFOE010002359.1, forward strand.
TACATATGCTATTGAGGTCATTTTTGTTAATGATTCTCGATATTGAAGAAAGACGTCATGGACCCAGTGATGCAATGCACAACCCTTCCCAGCTAACTCAAATATCTCTCAAAAGGTATTTGTTTTAATCACACGGAGATCAACACATTATCTATTGATTTATTCACTCCGAATAAATTGGTATTGAAAAGGTGGCACTCCTCTCCAGCCTCCGATCTCTAAAAATCCAAAATGCACGATCGAGTCTAGAGCCATTTGAGATCATCAAATATCTCATTAGGACACACTTTCATATTTCCTTGCTTCTTCACACACTGTGAAAAGTAAGAAAGATCTTAAGAGTCCTACGCAAAATCTTCATGATCTTGCCTGAACATCCGAGTAATACGAAAGTATTTACAATGAAGATGGAAATCCTTCTTGAGCGAATATCAAAAAGCTCATGGTAGGTGACTTGTGCGATTCTTTATGAATCAAACTTGTGATAACTGGAAAGCAACAGTGGTTTAATTCTTAATTGAACTTAAACTCGTTCCAGGCCTCTTCGCATTATCATATGATCTTGCCAGAACACTCAGAGTGACTCTTTATTGATCACAGTGACGAGTGGAAATCCTTCTAGTGTTAACATCAAACAGCACTTGGTAGGTAACTTGCAAGATTCTATATGAATCAAGCTAGTGACAACTGGAAAGCAACGATGGTGCGGTTCTTAATTGAACTTCACTTGTTCCAGGAACATGAATTGACGGCTTCAAATCATGCGGATAATATTATCCAAATGATTCACTCTTTACGTTCGCAGTCAGCTTTGGACGGTCGAGTAAAGAGAACGGGTTTACCCGCGAAATCTTGTCAAGGAGGTTCTTTATTGAAACTACCTGCCACAAGTACGATATTTAATATCGTCCAACGGTCTTCACCGACCGGAGGTAAATTGCTACCGAATTAGAATGAAATGTTCAAGGCCATTTCATCCGTGTATATTGTTTTGTTGCTAACTGTCTTATGCAGCGTAACAAGAAGGTGGCATTGCGGTGTACAATCCAGAAGAAGTCGTCACCACATGCTTATACTACATACAATTAGTACTTCAACAAATTCAAGAAAGCCTGAAGGTCAAGTCTTCCGCTGTATCAAACTCTGAAGCTTTCAAGAATTTAAAAGTATAAGTATGCGGAACATGAAGTCACAAAGAGGCAAATATCACAAGTGAAGAATGCACAAGGTCAAGGCAAGGAAACATGCTCAAGACTAAAGTCAAAGATCACATCAAGCATATTCACAAGAACAAGATCGAAGACTCAAGCATAGATGCTAGGTTTAAGATTTTGTAAAAAGATGTGACCTCCCTTAGGGGGAGATTGTTGGAAATACGTTTTCCCAATAAAGTCTCGGTCACATCTTAGTTAGCATAGATCACGAGTTATAGACTATTTAGAACTTTGTTTCTTGGAGCGACCTCCCTTAGGGGGAGATTGTTGGAAATACGTTTTACGTATTTATGAAGGATCGGTCGCTCCAACGATAATTATGTAATGGGCTCGTGATCTATTTAATTATTGTATAGTCCATATAGCCCACATGTAGGGTGGGCTATATATATAACCCCTCCTAGCATGTTAGGAGGGGGTTGTTGATTCTCATTTGACACTTTAATCATTATTCATCTTTTCTTTCTCTCTCTAACTCTCTCCTTTTCTCTCCTTTCTCTCTCTAATCCTTCATCTAATTCCTTCATTTTCTTATAATTATCAATCAATCAACCACATAAATCCACCAAATCCATAACATAGAATAGGCCATTAATTACGTAGACCTTCAAAGTGATTGCTTACTCTTGCTTATAGAAGCTTGATGAGGCAAGTACCCGACATATTTTGAAACATTAGTTTTCTTAGTGGCAAAAACTTGTCTCAATTTAATTCTTATTTGTGCACATTCGTAAAATATTTGCTCACGAGACTTCTGTTTTTGTAGTTTGAAAATTTCATAAAGACTATTTTCATAAGCATAATTATATGGTTTCACAAAGTCTTTATTCACTGGTGATCTACTCTCCTCTTCGAAACATAGTGACTCATCACTATCAGGCCTAACAAGAAGACAATCAAGGTCGGTCCATTTGGACTCCTCAAGATAGAGTGACGGGTTCTCATATTGAGCTTGGTCGAGGTACTTAGGACCAACAAAACTAGCTCTACCCTTGAGAATCAAACAAGGTGCCAACATTCACATGGTTTGAATAGATTGATTTGTTTTACAAACAATTTTCTTATAAAAATCAATTTGAACTTCAAGTTCCATGACTTTGTCAATGTCTTTTGCTTGTTTAATTTTGAAAGATTTTTGTAGGTTAGCAACCTCTTCCGTCTTCGCAGTGACTAGTTTAGTTTTATCCTCTTGTAGAAAATCAATCTTTTGACTTAACTCATTCACTTTGGTGGTAGCAAGATACGTTTTGTGTCGTTCCGTACTTAAAGAAGTGTTATAATTACGTTTCTCTTGTTCTAAAAGCTTAAGAGTTTCGTTGTATTTAGTTTCATAAACATCCTTTACAGTAGTAACAACGGCCCCTTTGTACCTTGTAAGCTCTTTGTCTTTTTGAATAAGCTCAGCTCTGCAGCTTGCAAGAAGCTCACTAGATTTTATAACTGCAGCTTTGCTTTCTTCAAAATTTTGAGTGAGCGTAGCGTTTGCCTTCTTTAATTGCTTTTGACTTTTTCTAGTTTCTTTGACATCTTTTGTAAAGAAGCAATTAAGTTAGCAAGCGCAATGCGCTCCTCATCATCATCATACTCATTTGCATATTGATCATCCTCAGACTCATTATTGCACATGTCTGATGAATCGGGTGTGGTATTGCTATCAACCCTTTCCATCATACATGTGTCAGTAATGGCTTTGGGTAGCTCACAATGCTCATGAATATTACCAAACACATTATATTCCTCTTTAGTGTGTACCTTATCGATTGGCTCAGTATCAAAGATAGGACCATTGTCATCTTTAGTGACATTGAGAACTTCTTCAACCTTTGCCATGCACGAGTAATGTGCTTCAAGTTCTTGGTCGAAGGCTTCATCATCAGTATCATCAATCATTGCTCCTTCCTCAGCCGACAGTTTAACCCCAGCTTCCATCTTCTTTCATAGCAGCATCTTTTCCTTATGATAACCAGAGTCCCTAACCCGTTTCGGCTTCCTACATTCCTTTGCCATATGCCCATAACCTTGACAATTAAAGCACTGAATCCCACTTTGCTGAACCACTTGAGTACCAACAATTTCCCTATTCCCAGCAACAGTAGCAATCCTCTGAGTATCATACTTACCAGTTTTTCGATCATACCGTGCAGAACCCTCAACATGTGTCGGATTACGTCGATCATACCTAAGAGGAATTTCATCACATTGACGTGTGTCATACCTTCGAGGACTCTCAACATATTGGTTCCTTGTATTAGATGATGTTCGAAGATTGTTGTTGGTGGGTTTGAAGATTATCTTGTAGGTCTTCATAATGAAAGGAATTTGTTGTTTCATCTCCCTATCCTTCTGAGCTAGTTCTTCATCACTGTCCTCTTCAGATGATGGCTCAGGTGATGGTGATAGTGCTCTTGGTTCTTTGTCTCGTGATCTTATGGGAGCTGAATACTTAGATGAAGTGGAGTATCTTGGTGAAGAGGATGTAGTGGAGTATCTTGGTGAGGAGGATGTAGTGGAGTATGAATTTGGAGCACGAGAGCGATGATCTTGGACGTGTTGAGTGGTAGACACCAAAGCAAGTGGATTAGCAGTCTTTGCTATCCTTTTAGCTCGAAGTTCATTCGCCTCATTCTGAAATTGTTTCAAAATGTCAAAGAGCGTGTGATAGTTGACCTCGTCTAACTTACTCTGTTGTTTCACCAAAGTTACAAACCGTGTCCACTCTGGTTGAAGTTGTTGTAGAAATTGCACATTGACTTGCATGGTGGAGACTTGCAAATTGTTTCTTGTCATGTCATTCATCATCTTGTAGAACCTTGAGTAATATGAATCAATTGATTCCCCATCCAATGAAGTAAACTTGCCAAAGTTCCAGAACAAGTTAGTTTTGACATCTTGCTTGTTAAGTGATTCTCCTTGTTGCAAGCGTTCAATGGCAAACCACATTTCTTTTACAGTAGAGCATGCATCAACCGTTGAGTAAATATCATCCCCAATCCCACTGAGAATCAAATAGATTGCTTCTTTCTCTGCATCAATCCAATCACGTTTCTTTTTCAAAGTGTTCTCATATGTTTCCTCAATTGTTTGCTCATCGGGACCGATCGTCGAGTCGGTTGCTGGAATTGCAGGAATGGTTATTGTAGCGAGAGTATAGGGTCCTTATTTGATGCAACGTCGAAGAACATCACCATTGGGTTTAGTGTCAAGATATCGAAGAAATTGTGATTGGCATTGTGCATATCGACCAGTCACAAGCATTGGTGGTCTCTCTTTATTGCCCGCCACCATGATGTTGTTATTTGTGACACGATACTCTTGAGTAGAATCCATGTTGAAAAAAAACTTGAAATTGTTGAAGTGAAAAGGATATTAAGTAGATGTGTTGTGATTGTTGTTTTCGATGAAAAATGATAAAATCCCCTAAAAATTGTCTTGACAAGAAACCAAAAATTCTAAGGCAAAAAACACAACACTTTCGCAAGAATCACCAACTTTCGTAACATCATCAACTTTCGTAAGAAACTTCAGTTTCGTGACATTACCAACTTTCGCAACATCACCAACTTTCGTAATAAACTTCAGTTTCGTAACATCACCAACTTTCGGAAGAAATGAGTTTCGGAAGAAAAAAGCTTTTGGAACACTCCTTTCAGAACACTCCTTTCGGAACACTACTTTAGGAACTTTTGTAAACTTTCGGAAGAATTAAACTTTCGGAACTATTGGGTTTCGGAACTATTGGGTTTCAGAACTATTTGGGTTTCGGAACTATTGGGTTTCGGAACTATTTGGTTTCAGAACTATTAGGTTTCGGAACTATTGTAAACTTTCGGAAGAATTTAACTTTCACAACACTTTACTCGTTCCAACTTTCGTGAAAATACCAACTTTCGGAGAATGATGACTAAATTCAAGTTTCGTAGATAATTTGGGTTTCAGAGGTTTTTTTTATCTTTCGGAAGAAAAGCACTTTCGGAAAACTTGTGAACTTTTGGAGTTTCTGAAAAATCCTATAAACCCTTTTACGAAACTCTAACTTTCGGAAGAAACTAAAACCCTTTTCCGAAAGTGTTTCTCTGGCAATCTTAAATCGAGACGAACCTAACTTTCTTCAAACCGTATCGCAAAATCAATCCAAACGCCCCAAAATCTTGTGATTTTAACCATAATAACTAACCCAAATCCCTACCACAACTATGTAGGAGATTTAAATCAAGATTTAGACCCGAAAAACACTAAAAAAAAATCAATTCGTGATGATTTTTAATTAAATCACACAAATCAAATCAATAACAACAACCAATCACTAATCTACCCCGTGGCGATTGATACCAAATGTTGTACCCATAATTATTCACTTCACCATGATTGATTATAAGAAATAAAGAAGAAAGAAAGAAGATTTCTAGAGAGAGAAAGTAGAGAGAGAAAGTAGAGAGAGATGATTAACTAGGTGAAATTAGATTAAGAAAAATGAGAACCTCTAACCCTCCTAACATGCTAGGAGGGTGCTTATATAGTCCACCCACATGCGGGCTTTCTATTGGGCTATATTTGTTTTGGTCGGGCTTAAATAAATGCTTAGTACCTTGAAAGAGGCCTTTTAAGCTAGCTATCAAGCCCGTAATGTCATGACTATTTTAACTAACTATTACAACGTTCTAATAAATATTACAATAAAAACCTATGACCGAACATTCTTGTTTGACTCAATATTTTGAGGCTAACTTACTGGTGCATTGTTTTCGCCGTGGAAGTATCTCTTCCACGTGCTCATTATCTTTGCCGCGGAAGTACGCCTTCCGCTGGCTCATTATCTTTTGCCGTGGAAGTACTCTTCCACGGGCTCATGATCCTTCGCCGTGGAAGTACTCTTTCCACTGGCGCATTGTTTTCGCGGTGGATGTACTCTTCCACGTGCTCATTATTTTTCGTCGTGGAAGTACTCTTCCACGTGCTCATTATTTTTCACCATGGAAGTACTCTTCCACGTGCTCATTATCGTTCGCCGTGGAAGTAATCTTCCACGGGCTCATTATCCTTCTCCGTGGAAGTACTCCTTCCACTGGCGCATTATTTTTGCCGTGGAAGTACTCTTCCACGTGATCATTATCCTTCGCCGTGAAAGTACTCCTTCCACTGGCGCATTGTTTTCGCCGTGGAAGTACTCTTCCACGTGCTCATTATCTTCGTCGCGGAAGTACGCCTTCCGCTGGCTCATTATCTTTCGCCGGGGAAGTACTCTTCCACGGGCTCATTATCCTTCACCGTGGAAGTACTCCTTCCACTGGCGCATTGTTTTCACCGTGGAAGTATCTCTTCAACGTGCTCATTATTTTCGTCGCGGAAGTACGCCTTCCGCTGGATCATTGTCTTCGCCGTGGAAGTATTTCTTCAACTGGCTCATTATCTTTGCCGCGGAAGTATGCCTTCCGCTATTTCGTTGTCTTTGTCGCGGAAGTACGTCTTCTGTTGGCACATATCTTTGTTGCGGAAGTACGCCTTCTGCGATGAGTTACTTTGCCCGATCATAGAGTGGTTTTTTCAAAATTTACATTGTTTGACCTTAATTAGACGGGGCCTGATCAACTGCGTTTTGTTCAGGAAAAATCGTAAAAAAAAATTTGAAGTCATTATCAAAATTCGTGGCCATACGATGGATGCAAATATCCGCATCACCTTGCCACAGAAGTACGCCTTCTGTTGGCCTCAATCCGAATGTAATATTCGCACTATGGTGCATCATTAGTGGATATAAGAAGTACGCCTTCAAAGTATTCACGATGCAACATGCGGGTTCCACCTTCACTTTCACATCCACCTTCACAAAACCTTCACGTTAGTGATGAATAAAGATAAAACCTTGCCAATGCCAATGTTACCCCGACTATAGAACACGTTTTCTTCTTACGGGATCCTTACCGTCTAATCGCGGGAAACCAAGCATTCGAGCACAATCACCCGTCTTACGTATACGGGTTCCCCATTTCTTTCGACGTATATACGCTTACAGGTAGCGGATATGATGTAAAGTCTAGTAACCTTGGTGACAACCTCGCATACTAGACTGGGGGGACATGATGACGTATAGTGGCTGCGCTCACTATTCGCAACCTCAACCCATCATCTTTTTGCAAAAGATAGCCCATTACGAGTGGAGCTATATGTTACGGACGACCCACGAGGACGTCCTAGCAGCAAGCCGTACGCGGTTGTTGGTGAGCGTGATACATGAATGAGTCTAGCATAACAGATCATGGACCATGTCATACTAGACTGGGGGACATGTAGACGTACAGTCGGTATAGGGCCCGACCCGACAAGCCCGCGACCCAAAAGGCCCACGGCCCATACACCTAACTTACCCTTCAAGAAACCCTAGCACTATATAAACAGGGGTAGGGGTCTCTTTCTACATCAGGTTATCTCTCATACGTACACCTCTTATACTATATCAATCAAATACTGACTTGACCGTCGGAGGTGGACCCCAGGGCTCTGGCCTCGGGTCTACTCCTAGCCGGTTCTTCTATTGTTTGCAGCATCACTCAGGACCGGGGAAGACGACGAACGGCCCAAGAGAGTCTCCGATACCGGCCCAACCAAACTATGCTTCAACAGATATCTAGACTTTCAAGTTTGCTGCAACCCATTAGCATCGCCTGAATCCCAATGTCTAGGGGTAGATTTGTTGTCCCATATTTATCAACCAAGTTCAAACAGAATTTATGGAGATTCTTCAAATGCGTTCCAAAACACTTGATAGCTTCATTTGAAATATCTCTGAGTCTAATCTTCAAACACTCCAATTTAGTACAACCTTTTTCCAGAGCAATCAATCCTATGTGAGTCACAAGCCCATTATGGGTAAGTTTGCGCAATTTCTTGCAAAACTGACCAATAACATGCAATCCGTGTCTCCACATACGTCCTCAGTATCTAGAACTTCCAAATTGGGGCACGTCTTAAACAACAAACACTCGCACTCTACAAATTCAAGTTTCAATTTCCTTATATTCTTCACAAACGGGAGTACTATTGAATATTGAGTTACTGCCATATGCTCTATACTTAATGATCACATAGTTGGGGTTAACCAAAAATTAACAAGCTCACTATCCTTATCATATATAAATCCACCAAGGTGTTCCAACTTAACAGCATATCTAAAGACATCGCCTAGCTTACTTAAATAACATGCTCCAATCTTCAACGATATTAAGGAGTTATAACAGTTTTTTGAAAGAAGTTTAAGATCTTCTACATTAGAAAAATTTGTCACGCTAACATGTAACCTTTCCAAAACCGTGATATTTAATGCCAATAGATGTAACCACACCTCGTCTGTCCCAGTAGTAAAATCAGAATATTTCTGTCACAATGTTGCCAATTGGTTACAATACTTAGAGACATGCCTTAATCCATGTGTCGAAAACTCTGGACACTTTTTAATCTTCAAACTCCTTAAATCCTTACCACGTGTTCTCGCCGATGTCTCGAGATCTTCATCATGAACAACCATACAATGGATATTAAGTTCTTTTAAACACCTAAACTCGAGAGCTAGTTGTTAGAGACATGCCTTAACCATTTTGGTGCGGTTTTTGACTAAAACAAAGCCGCAACCGCACTTGCGGTTTTTATAAAAATAGAAACCGCACCGAACCCAAAACCGCGGTTTTGCAGTTTTAACCGCACCGAACCATTACTTGTGACTTATACAATAATTGTGGCTTTTTACGATTTTTTGTTTAAAATGTTGAATTTTTTTCGGTTATAACAATGCATAAATTGAATCTAACAAACACTTTACTAATAACTTTTATAAATATCAATGATAATATGCACTAGAAGTCTTATAACTCGCGTAAAATAGTCGATGTGACGTTTTTCAGTATAAAATAATTATGGTGTGGTGCGGTTCGGTTTTACGGTTCAGTTTTACGGGTGAAAACCGTAAGCGAACCGCATTTGCGGTTTTTCCATTTTCTTAAAACCAAACCGTCGTTTTTTGTCATGGTGCGGTTTCTGCGGTTTTACGGTTCGCGGTTCGGTTTCTGCTCACTCCTATAAAGTATCGTCCTTTTTTTCTTGCATAAAAAGGCGTTTAACTTATTATTATTTTTTTTACTAATTTTGGTGTTTTTGTTAAATATTTAAGTACTTATCCGTTAAGTTTTATATTTAAAGCTGCTACCACCCAATCATCATCGCCACTATCAAGCCTTCCCGCCATCATCATCACCAAACACGGCCATTGACAACCAAACTGGATCTCTTATCAAGCCTGCAACCTTTAAATCTCGAGAACCAATAATGAAACTGAGTTACATTTATGGCACTCAATAATCCGTGCCTATTTAAAGTCAAATAAAAAACATATACCAAAAGTCTATACATATTAACACACGTGTGTGTTTATGGTTTAAAACTTTAAATGTAGTACACGTTGCTGCGTTGAATATTTCTGGCCCGCACAAGTGGTCGCTACAAAACATAGTACACGTTGACCAAATGCAAAGAATGTCGGGTTTTTCTATCATGTGCCCTAAGGGCACAGTACATAAAAAGTACACTGGGTTTCACAGAAAAATATACAAAAATCTACAAAATATGAATCTCTGTGTACTTTTCTGTGGGACCCAGTGTACCTTTTACATTCTTATCATACACAAGATAGAAAAACCCTAGTATTATTACTGTAAATGTAAACTAAAAAACTTCACATACACAACACGTTTTGCTTTCATTTCATTTAACACACACTAATTACACCATCAAAAAAACACACACACAATCATCTGTCCCAAAAAAAAAACCCAGTAAGAATCAACCATCAATTTCAATAATCTCATCTTGTTCATGTATTGCATTGGATTGAAGCTTGGTTTTGGGTCATTTGTGTATGCACGCCAACTGTTTGATATAATGTCTCAGAAAATTAAATGTTTTATTATTATGGGGTTTTGATTAGACTATGCTAGTTATTGTTTTAAGATCAAATAGTGATTAGTTAAGCTGCTTAGTTACCCTTTCTTTTGTTGATTTATTGATAGGCTAGTCGAATAGTTAACTAACTGCTATAGCTAAGCTGTTTACTTTGTTGAACTTTAAAACCTTAATGGCACCTGCCAACCCTAAGACCAAACACAAACCTGAGAAAACCAAAGTGGGGGAGCAAGTTTTGGACTTAGTTATACCTTATATTCACAATGTTGACGACCGAAGCTCTGTTTCGTTAGTTTCTCGTAAGTTTTATGAGCTTGATGGCATTACCCGCAAGCGCCTAATTGTCCACACACTTTACTATCCAAACCCTGCTTCTTTAACTAAAAGATTCCCCTTTATCGACTCTCTCACACTCAAAGGTCCCCCATCTAAATTTAATGTTACAGATCATTATGGTATCCAAATCACCCCGTGGATTGAACAATTAGCTCTCGAGTTTAGGTGTTTGAAAGAACTTTGTATTTGTGGTCTGGTTGTTCTTGATGAAGATCTCGAGACATTGGCCAGAACACGCGGTAAGGATTTAAGGAGTTTCAATATTAGTAAGTGTAAAGGGTTTTCGACACATGGATTAAGGCATGTCTCCAAGTATTGTAACCAATTGACAACTTTGTGTTTGAAATATTGTTATCATATCGAAGTGAAAGATTGGATTTGGTTACATCAGTTGGCATTGAATAGCACGGTTTTAGAAAGGCTACATGTTAGGGATATTCATATTTCCAATAATGCAAAAGAGCTTACGCTTCTTGCAAAAAACTGTTGTACCTCATTAATTTCGTTGAAGATTGGAATTTGCCATCTAAGTAAACTGGGAGATGCCTTTAGATATGCATTTAGGTTGGAACAATTTGGTGGTGGATATTTCTTTGATGAGGCGAGTGAGCTTGTTCGTTTCCAGTTTCCCCCAAATATGCGTTCATTAAGTCTAACTAGTTTCGTTGCAGCTCGATATTTAATTGCACGCCCTTTTTTGAATCTTATAAGGAAATTGAAACTTGCATATGTACATAGGGATGAAGATAGCCAATGTTTATTGTTTAAGAGGTGTCCCAATTTGGAAGTTCTATATACCAATGATCAATGTGGAGACAGGGCAATGAAAGTCATTGGTAAGTTCTGCAAGAAATTGCGAAAACTTACCCATTATGGGGTTATGACCCACGCCGGACTCACTGCTCTGGTAAAAGGGTGTGATAAAATTGAGTGTCTTAAGGTTAGACTCGGAGATATTTCAAATGAAGCTATCGAATTTGTGGGAACTCATTTGAAAAATCTCAGTAAATTCCGTATGAACTTGGCTAAGAAAGATGGGACAACAGATCTTCTGGTGCTAGACAATGGGATTCGGGCAATGCTGATAGGTTGCAGCAAACTCGTAAAGCTAGATATCCGTCTCTGCCATGAAGGATTGACGGATGTGGGTTTGGAATATATCGGGAAGTATGGTGCTAATTTGAGGTCTTTGTCTCTTACTCTTAGAGGAAATTCTAGTGCAGGACTTGTGAAGTTATCACAAGGGTGCCCAAGATTAAGAAAGCTGAAATTATGGGGTTGTCCCTTTAGAAAACAAGCTACTGCCAGCTCTGTGTTTAATATACCTTCTCTAAGGTATATATGGGCTTACAACAGTGATTTTACTATTTTGGCTCTCATTCGTCCAGAGTTTGAATTTTGAAACATTGGTATGTAAATTCTTTGTTATTTATTAATGTTATTTCCCTATTAATATTGCTTTGTATTACTTTCTTTTACTTTTTTTTAATAAGCATATTTGTATCACCATATTGGCTGATAGTGATTGTGTATTCATCAACACTTAGAGTGAAATAGTTAGAAGACACAGGAAAATATAGTCCGAAATCACTTGTAAATGTATATCACAGATATGAGCTTTGTACATCCCAATGTGAATTTGTTAATCATTATACGAAGAAAAGGAAATTTTTAAAATGAAGAGTAAGCACAAGAAAGAAGAGATTGAAATGATAGAAATGTTTTAATTCAAATTTCGTATCTGGAATAACTGGTAGCTTGTTTCACTGTATGTTTAGTCATTAGGTTGTGACTTGCTAAACTTTGATTCATTTATCGTTGTATGTCATGGACATCCTGTGTTGTTGGTGATTCTCAGGATGCAATTGCAGAAAATATTTGCATTGTTGTGTTGGTTGAGTGGATATGCACTTAGGTTTATATATCTTCGTATCGTAACCAGTAGTTTTTGTATTTGTTTTGTTTCTTAACCTACAAATTTTTGTTTCGTGCTTCGTGCATGTCAATAACAATAAGACTAGAAATTACTAGTTGAAATTGCACTTCAGGTATAAATAACAGAATATTCGCTTGATTCTTGGGAGCGTTCATTGTGCCACCACTCTATTTGTTTGTGTAGTCATAGCCAGTTCGTAGTTTCAGTGTCGAGGTCGTGGTAGTCGTTGGTTTTTACCCATTTCTATGCTTCACATCAGGTAATTTTGCCCTTAAGTGGTACATTTTATGTGAGGGTTTTTTATTTATTACTTAAAAAGGGGGATCTGTGGTTGGTTGGGTGATCCTGGTTGTTCGAGTTGTTGTTTTGATGGTTATCTGCAAAACTGTTCAGTAGGTAGTGTGGTTTGCTTCTAGCTCTTGACGACAAGGGTTAAGGGTTTAATTTTGACGTGTTGTGGGGTCTTACCATTTTCTTCATAAAACATTCCTATAGATCATCATGCCACCACTCTATTTGTATGCGTAGTCATAGCTAGCGTTTCAATGTTGAGGACGTGACAGTAGTTGTTTTTTTTTTACCCATTTCTATTATTCATATTGAGTAGTTGCCCATAAATGATACATGCTATGTTAGTGTTCGATAGCCGGGGTTCTCTCTTTGATTGTTGGATCTCATAGGGTCGGTGTAAGGAATGAGTTGATAAGAGATCGTTTTAGGGTCTTTGTCATGCTTCATTTCTCCGGTGGACATCTTAAGATGAAACTGTGCAGCGCTGATTTTTTTAGGGATGCATTTAACAAACTAGGGGTTTTTGTGATATTAATGGAAGTAAAAGGTGAGAAACATAAGAAAATATAGTCTATGTTCGGAAGGAGAGTTGATCTTTATATTGGGTTTGTATTTTAATAATGTTGGACCTGAGGCGCGCAGCTATGGGGGTATTGGTGTTTTTATTGGACAGATTGTCTAAATCGACCCATTTATAATTTTTTGTTGCGTGTATGGTGTTTTCAGGTTCATCATGGGATTTTCTTTGAAGAGAAGAATGGAGACATCAAGTATAGACCGATATACACAAAAATAGTTTCTTTGTGTGCCGAAAAGTAAGAACTACAGTTAAAGTAGGAACCATGGACCCTACATCAGGTGAACTTCTTCCTTTTGGAGCATCTGTTAGTTTAAAATACCGAAGGAGAAAATCAACAGGCAAGGGTGTCACAGCTGACAAAACAAGAACTGCTAATGTTGAACATAGGATTAATGACTATGTGGGCTCGAGTTTTGGCTTTTAAGAGAAGAATGGCAACATCAACACTACAAGTGATGAACCCTGTGTGTATCAGCGTAAGTGAGAAGATTTCCTTCCTCAATATAGGAGCGAGGACTTAACACTAAAACTGTGTTGGTTTGTTCGATTATGAAACTGACTCTGTGGCCGATATACATTGTTGTGAATTACTACTATATTGGTTTAAATTTTAGTTTATTCGGGGTTCTTGACGTGCTACTTACATTAAATAATATAACAGTAGTAGGGTCAAATACCTTGTAAAACAATTTTCTTATACTGTAGTATATTTACTATGTAAATCTTCAATGTTTCTTCAAGTCATTCAAGTAACAAAACTTGCTGAACGCATTCTATGCAAAACAAAAGACGGGTCTCGCGATAAGAAAATAAACCACTATGTTACAAACAAATCAAATGGTTACGCTAACCGAATCATGGGCTTTCAGAATTTCCGAGCATCAAGGCCTAGCTTCACTAGCCATACCCTTGAGAGTTGAGCCACCATTGTTATTATTATTTTTATTTAAGTTTTCTTCACACTTACGGAAACAGTCCCACTAGATTGGCAACTGATGGATATCATCACCACCTGTGTGTACTGTTAAAGACTTACAATCCGGAGCAATGGAAGCTTCCATAGGTTGAGCTCCGATACCCGTCCTTGACATGAGCTGCTTCTTATCACCCAAGCAAAAAAAACCCGAGCTAGCAAAGTTATGTTGGTCTCTTGTTACTTGGGCAGTTGGGGTTACATTGAGCTCGTAAGCTACTCATTTTGAGCTATTTTCGTGATAACTTGCACGAGTAGGTGAGGTTTTCTCAAGTTCAGCATTACAAGAAAAGAAAATTAAACAGTCCTGAAAAATGGCACTGTTAGTGAACCAAGTTTTCAATTGGATTAATCGGCGGTTGTCCCACGAAAAGAAGAAACATATATAGCCACATGTTTAACATTGTCAAAATTACTCGTAAGATGTAATCGAGCTGTGTTGAAATTAATGATACATAATCTATGCCAAGAGCAGTGTTGCTGATCGCGTTTTGGAATCGACATCTTTAGGATTTGTGTTTGTGTTTGATCGATAGAAGTCTTATCACGTTGTTCAAATAAGATAAAAGGAAACCGTGAGAACCATACTATCAGTTAAACCGTGAGAACCATACTATCAGTTAAACTTGGGCCTAATGAAAATATAAACATCGAAGCTAAAGAAGAACAAAAATAAAAAAGATCGATCCACTTTTCTACCATAAAACACACACGATCAAACACTTAAATGGCACCAACAACAGTGGGGGAGCAAGTTTTAGACTTAGTTGTACCTTATATTCACGATGCTGAGGACCGGAACTCTGTTTCGTTAGTTTCCCATTGGTTTTATGAGATTGATGGCATTACGCGTAAGCGCCTTACTGTCCATGTTCGTTACTACCCAAATCCTGCTTCTTTAAGTATAAGATTCCTATTCATTGAATCGTTAACACTCAAAGGTCCCCCGTCTATCTTTAATAACAGAAGTGTTAGAGATCCTTCTCGTATCCGAATCACCCCGTGGATTGAACAATTAACTCTGGAATTTAGGTGTTTGAAAGAACTTTGTATTTGTGGTCTGGTTGTTCTTGATAAAGACCTCGAGACATTGGCGAGAACGCATGGTAAGGATTTAAGGACTTTGAAAATTAAGAAGTGTAAAGGGTTTTCGACACATGGGCTAATGCATGTCTCTAAGTATTGTAACCGATTGAGAACTTTTTGTTTAGGATATGGTAACCATATCAAAGTGATAGACGGGATTTGGTTACATCAATTGGCATTAAATAGCACGGTTTTGGAAAGGTTACATGTTAGGGATATTATGATTTAAAAACTCAAATGGAGGAATCAGTCATTGCCATAACTGTACCATACAGATCCGTTAGTGGCCTTCCTGGTGTGCTAACTTAATGCATTTATCCCTATTTACACCGTAGGAATCATTTATGAACTATGCTTTCCTCATATTACCAGTTGATGAAATACACTTGTATCTAGTTAACTAACCTTGATGGATATTGACCATGATCTACTTTCCGTAGAACATTTGTCGTGTATATGTATGAGTGATTATTCACGTTTATCCATTTGGTTGTAGCTTCCTATCTTATAGAATACTTGCCAATGAACTATTGCAGTCTTGTTAAATGTTAAACGCTTGTGCAGATTTTTGGCTGTTGGAAATGTGAAGTTGGGAGCTTCAATTTTACGTCAAGACATTTTGAATATCATACCATCAAGTGGCCTATTTCTGAGGACCCGACCCACCTCTCATGGGTATATAAGCCCATTAGGGGGCTAATTTGGCTGATCCAAACGGCCCAAAATTCAACATGTACACCAGTTGTCTCGGTTTCTGCTCAGCTTAAGTTAAATATAGATGTGCTGATTGAATATATTGTGACGAAGATTCCGGTTACCGAAAGGAACTTCACATCTCCTCCTCAAATGATATTGATAAGGTCATTAAGTTATGGTGCGAGGAGGCTGATCCAAAAGGTGGTGTTGCTGGCGGAAGTGACCTCAAGGTACTTTTTCTTTCATGTTATATATCTAGTAACTAGTTTTTGTTTTTTTTTAACTAGAGGTGGAACAATGGGCTTGTGTCAGTTTGGTTAGATAATGGGTCAAAACAGTTTGGATTGAAACGGGTAGTTCATAGGGATGGTTTAAAACCGGTTGAGATCACCTAAACACATTTGTCCAATATTTGTTCTAGTGTCATAAGTCATAACGATATAAATTCATTTACGAAATGACTTTACTAGTTATTGATTTACGTTTCTGACCCGCAATAGATAAAACATATCCTGAATCGACCCATTTATAAGTTTTTGTTGCGTGTAGCGTGTTTTGAGGTTAAACAAAACAATAGAGATTCGTCCTGGGATTGTTTTTAAAGAGAAGAATGGAGAGAACTTCTTCCTTTTGGAGTGTCTGTTGGGCGTAAATACCACAGGAGAAGATCAACAGGCAAGGGTGTCACAGCTGACAAAACAAGAACTGCTAATGTTGAACATAGGATCAATGACTGCGTGGGCTCGAGTTTTGGCTGTAAGAGAAGCATGGCAACAGAAACACTACAACCATGAACCCCGTGTGTACCAGCGTAGGTGAGAAGGTTGCATTGAGTAGAAGACATTATAAACACCGGAGACTAATCGCTTGAGCGGAAATTCAATGTGGTCAAACAATTGAAATCCCACCTTCCTCAATATAGGACCGAGGACTTAACACTAAAACTGTGCTAGTTTTTTCCATTATCAAACTGATTCTTGTGGCCGATATACATAATCATACTGGTTTAGATTTTTGTTTATTTGGGGTTCTCGACTTGCTACTTACATTAAGTAATATACTAGTAGTCGGATCAAATACGTTGTAGAATATGTTCTTATACTACAGTACTACAGAATATTAGGTAAATCTTAAATGTTTATTGAGGTCATTCAAATAACAAAACTTGCTGAAAGGATTCTATGCAAAACAAAAGATGGTCTCGCGATAAGAAAATAAACGACTATGTTACAACCAAATCAAATGGTTACTCTATCCGAATCATGGGTAACATACATATCTACACATACACACACAGACAATGTTAGATGCCATACCCTTGAGCCACTATTGTTCTCATTTTTATTTAAGTTTTCTTCGCTCTTTCGAAAGCAGTCCTAGTAGATGGAAAGTGATGGATATCATCACCACCTGTGTGTACTAAAGATTTCCAATCCGGTTTTTTGTCACCCAAGCAAGAAAAAACCGAGCTAGCTAAGTTATGTTGGGCTCTTGTAACTTGGGGTTACGTTGAGCCCACGAGCTACAGTACTCTTTTGAGTTACTTTCATGAAAACTGTGCGAACCAAGTTCTCCATTGGATTTAAATGGCAATGACACCATTATATCAGTGAACCAAGTTCTCTCGATTGGATTGATCGGTTGTGCCTCAATATATATATTCCACGAAAAGATAAGAAACATATTCGGCCACAATATCCTATGCCAAGACATGTTTTACATTGTCAGAATTACTCATAAAGATGTAATCGAGCTGTGTTGAAATATGATACATATATATATGCAATGAGCTTTGGGTGTCCTTTTGGGTTTCCTGAGTCATAGATCGGGTTTTCCCTCAAAACCCCAAACGGCGCCACAACCACGCTATGAGAAATAAGATTTAATTTGCATGTACCGGAATTGTGTACAAATAGCTAGCTAGGTTAGACATACAAACATAACAATTATGAAGTCGGTATCACTGTTTCTAACCGACATCTTTAGGATTTATGTTTGTGTTGTCTTTCTGTTCAAGTAAAATAAATGGAAGGAGATCCATACTATAAGTTAAACATGGGCCTAAAAGAAGGCCTGTTATAAACATAAAGCTAAAAAATCAAAAAGATCGATCGATCCGACTTTTATAAGTTTAATAAACAAAAAAAACAACACACAATAATCACTTCAAGAATTGCATTAGAAGAGAGTCTGTTTATTGTTAAGCCAAACGAAACCTTAATGGCACCAATAAAAGTGGGGGAGCAAGTTTTAGACTTAGGCTGTGTTTGGTAGCAAGCTTTTTCAAGCATTTTGGAGCGGTAAGCGACAAGCGGTTAATAGTTTGACTTGTTTGGTAAGGAGTGACTAGAGTTTAGATATCATACAACTGCTCCTATTTGAAATGCTTGATAGGAGAAGCATTTCAAAGATTCCGCTAGCAGTTTGCTTTAAAATTACAAATTTATCCTCCTTTAATTTCTTAATAAGTTTGTTATTCCTTTAATCATTTTATGCCCTTTTTCGTAATTTTATAGTTAATATTTACTGCTACTGCTCTGTTTACCAAACACTTTTTTTAATAAACAGCTACTGCTTACCGCTCCTACTAATTA
Source organism: Glebionis coronaria (assembly GCA_025667525.1). Classification (NCBI taxonomy): domain Eukaryota; kingdom Viridiplantae; phylum Streptophyta; class Magnoliopsida; order Asterales; family Asteraceae; genus Glebionis; species Glebionis coronaria. The sequence continues at coordinate 26,167 of JANFOE010002359.1, forward strand.
CTACTGCTTACTGCTTACTGCTTCTGCTTCTACAACTGGTTACTGCTACCTGTCGCCAAACATACCCTTAGTTGTACCTTATATCAAGGGCCCAAACTCTGTTTCCTTAGTTTCCCATAGGTTTTATGAGATTGATGGCATTACGCGTAAGCGCTTAACTGTCCATGTTCTTTACTACCCAAACCCTGCCTCTTTAAGTAAACGATTCCCTTTTATTGAATCGTTAACACTCAAAGGTCCCCCATCTATCTTTAATAATAGAGACAGTTATGTTATCCGAATCGTCCTATGGATTCAACAATTAGTTCTCGAGTTTAAGTGTTTGAAAGAACTTTGTATTTGTGGTCTGGTTGTTCATGATGAAGATCTCGAGACATTGGCCAGAACACGTGGTAAGGATTTAAGGAGTTTAAAGATTAACAAGTGCGAAGGGTTTTCAACAGATGGATTAAGGCATCTCTCTAAGTATTGTAAGCAATTGAGAACGTTGAGTTTGGAAAATTGTTGTAATATTGGAATGGAAGATGACATTTGGATACATCAACTTGCATTGAATAGCACGGTTTTGGAAAGGTTAGATGTCATGGATATTGATATGTCTAATAATGCACAAGAGCTTACACTTCTAGCAAAAAACTGTTCTAACTCATTAATTTCGTTAAAGATTGGAAGGTGCAATCTAAGTAAACTAGGAGATGCCTTTAGATATGCTGTTAGGTTGGAACATTTCACTGGAGATATTCGTGATTCAAAGAGTGAGCTTGTTGGTTTCCAGTTTCCCCCTAATATGCGTTCATTAAGTTTAGAGTATTTAGAAGTAACTCAATATTCTATTGTATTCCCTTTTCGGAATCATATAAGGAAATTGAACCTTACATATTTTGAGTTTAATGAGTGTCAGTGTTTATTGTTTAAGAGCTGTCCCAATTTAGAAGTTCTATATACCAAGGATGTATGTGGTGGGGACAAGGGATTGCTAGTTATTGGTCAGTTTTGCAAGAAATTGCGCAAACTTACCCATAATGGGCTTGTGACCCAACTGGGATTCATTGCTCTGGCAAAAGGGTGTACTCAATTAGAGTGTTTGAAGGTTCAACTCAGAGATATTTCAAATGAAGCTTTGGAGTGTGTAGGAACGCATTTGAAGAATCTCCGTAAATTCCATATAGGGTTGGGTTACGAAAATGGTAGGAGAATTTTACCATTAGACAATGGGATTCAGGCGATGCTAATGGGTTGCAGCAAACTTCAAACGCTAGGTATTAGTCTTATGTATGGAGGATTGACGGATGTGGGTTTGGAGTATATCGGGAAGTATGGTGCTAATGTAGGATTCGGTCCCTCGAACCCGAAAACACAACTAGCTGAACGCCAATCAAAACAGCAGCTTGGTTTCAATGCTTTTGTATATCATAAAGTGATGGAACTCTTACTGAATTACAATATACGAGACACCTATTTATACTAAAAGTAAACACAAATATGTAGGCACCATGTACCACTATTTCCTAATAAACAGGACCTAACTAACTAACCCATGTAATCCTAATAATATGGCAGCTACATGCTTATTTCCACCAGACTTATTCAAACAAGAACCATAACCCTAACCCATGATCCACATACTACTGACCCGTACCCATGATCCATCAAGATTATCCAACATTCACCCCCGTAATCTTGATGATCTCGACTCGTGTCTCCTCGAGGTTCCCTTTCACAGTTCCACGGTCTTCTCAATGGAACTCACTTTCCTGCCACGACCAACATGATCATTCTTTCTTCTCTCTTTCTGCTCATCTTCCTTGCTCTTGCTGCTCGTCACTCTATGTCTTTCTCGTTTTTGCTACTTGCTAATCAATTCTTGCTAGTCGAATCTTACTAGTCGACTCTTGCTTGCCGACTCTTGCCGACCCTTGCTTGTCGACTCTTGCTTGTCGACCCTTGCTTGTCGATCCTTGCTTATCGACCCTTGCTTATCGACCCTTGCTTGTCGATCCTTGCTTGTCGACCCTTGCTTGTCGACTATTTTCTTGTTTGCTACTTGCTACAAACACGAAACTTTTTACTTGCTATTGTTGTCGTGCCTGCTACTTGCTACAGACTACGCGACAATCTTCTTTCTTGCTAACTTGCGATGACTTGCTCTTGCTTTTTTTTCCCTTGCTGGTAAGAATCACAACCTTGCTGGTAATTCTTGCATCTTGCTGTGATTTCTCGCTTGCTTCCTTGTTTGAGAAATCACTCTTGCTATTTAATCTTGCTGCATTCTCTTGCTAACTTGCTCCATTCTTTCACTTTTCTTCTTGCTAATTTCTTGCTTTCAAACATTCTTCGCTGCTGAGTTCTTATGGTCATCCGTTGTAATCAGAAACTTGCTGCATGCTTTAACCTTTCTATACCTGATTACAAAGGATGCAAACATACCTTTTCGTGCTCTCCACATCCCGGCTATGAGCCTCAAGGCTCTGATACCACGTGTAGGATTCGGTCCCTCGAACCCGAAAACACAACTAGCTGAACGCCAATCAAAACAGCAGCTTGGTTTCAATGCTTTTGTATATCATAAAGTGATGGAACTCTTACTGAATTACAATATACGAGACACCTATTTATACTAAAAGTAAACACAAATATGTAGGCACCATGTACCACTATTTCCTAATAAACAGGACCTAACTAACTAACCCATGTAATCCTAATAATATGGCAGCTACATGCTTATTTCCACCAGACTTATTCAAACAAGAACCATAACCCTAACCCATGATCCACATACTACTGACCCGTACCCATGATCCATCAAGATTATCCAACAGCTAATTTGAAGTCTTTATTTTTTTCTCACGTAGGACATTCTGATGCAGGACTTGTGAAGTTATCAGAAGGGTGCCTAAATTTAAGAAAGTTGCATCTGATAAACTGTCCCTTTAGCAAGCAAGCTGTTACCACTTTTATGAGTAATATGCATTCTCTAAAGTATGTGTATGTTTGCTGAGAGTCGTTCTAATTTGGCTCTCATTCGTCCAGAGTTTCAACTTTGAAACATTGGTATGTAAGTTCTTTGTTTTTTGCTTCCAAATTATTGTTCTTTTCCTATTAATATTGCTTTGTATTACATTCTTTTAGTTTCATGCTTCCTATCATCTGTTTAGCACGAGTATATTTTTTATGTGTTTTCTAGTAGACCATAATTGATTCCCAAAAAAAGTTAGGTATTATCACAATTGTTTGGTCAGTAAGTCAGTTGTTGTGTGTTGCAGCCATGTATACCAACATCAGCAATCTTTATAACTTCATGCACAGAAAAAGAAAACATACCGCTTTCAAAAAGTGACAGATATCTGTTGTGTACATGCCAAGGGACTTCATAAATTTGTTAATCTTTATAATTGAGGGAAATAAAATTTTCAGTGTTTGAATGTCTATTAAATATATGTTTCCACCTTTCTTACTATTACCCTCTGAATTTGTTAATCTTTATTGATCATATAGGAATGAGCAAGTCGAAAAGGAATCTCCAAAGAGTGACTAAATATAAGAAGAATGATAGAAGTTGATGTAATGGCATGAAGAGAAACGGCTAAAAGAAGAGTAAGCACAAGAAAGGACGATAGAAATGTTTAAACACAAAATTTGCATCTGGAATGACTTGTTTGTCAAGACTCATATTAGCTTATTTTGCACCTCTTCTTTTTGGTGGTTATTCGGATGAACTTGCAGAAATATTTTAATAAATGTGGTGGTATAATCACTTCATGTGTGCATTCTGTCCCTCATTTAATTTACTTTGCAACATATTAATGCATAATGGAATCAAGAAAGAGTTCTTAAATGTATTACTAGACATTCATCGTTTGTATGGTACACAGACAGACACACGCGTGTTTATCTGTTGATCTAACCAACCTGTGCTAAAAAACCTACCCATTTTGACCCAACAAGAAAGTGGAAACATAAAAGTCTGGTTGCAGGAGAGTTGAAATTTTTAGTCTGTCTATATTGTTGCTATTCTTGTTGTTGCATTGAAGATGATTAGAATCATACAAAGATTAAAGATTCTAGAATCTGCTAGATAAGACATATTTGACAAGTCATAGTCTTGTTTATACCCACTATTGTCTAGCAGAGAGTAAGCATGACAAGTGCCCAAGCACAAAAGCTAAAGTCACCCGTTATATAGATTAACTGATTATACATTATATAGTTAACTGAAAGAGCACAACTTGGTTCTTCAAAGGATCACACCCTATGCATATTGTCCTTTATAAAAGCCAAAACAGCTGAAGCTAACTCATCTCGGTGTTTGTCGTAGCCATGGTTCCCTTCAATGATTTGTAATTTATGGTTTGGTATGATCTTGGCCAACTCCAAAGCATCTTCAACCGGAATGACTTCATCTTCTTATCCATGGGCATTCGACACCTTGCAATCTTTGTCAAGGTTAAGTCCCGCTTCATGCATGTTCGTGTTCAGGCGTTCCATTATACTTTCTCCTGTAATCCTGTTGCACAAAACAACGCTTTACCTGTATAAAACATAAACATGGGTAATTCTAAATGAGTCACCCATGATGCGTCATCTTAGTAAATTGTTAACCTTTTTCTGATTTGATGCCAATATAACCATCTCGTTTCGCACTTTCGCTCTTTCCAAATAGTCATTTCAGTTTGAGAGTTTAATTATAACCATTCCATTAGAAAATGGATGATAAATCTACGAAACATATGTGCAAACATTCAAGTTCATTAAACGAACGTGAACATGATCGTGTCAATGTAAAGAAGTTACATTTGGATAATGTTTTACCATAAAAAATAGACTGGGTTGAAAAAAATATTTCGAGAAAGTAATTTAATGATTACTCAAAGAAATTGGCCTTTGTTTCCTTTCTAGCCTAATATACCAGATTACTAGCAAACAATGGCTCGCTCACTTAGGGGATGTTTTGCATTCTGTTTTTGAAGTACTAAGTAGTATGTCATATGCAATTATCAGAATATATTGTTATATTTATTAACTACAACAAAACAGGTTGTGTGGGTAGTACTTAGATGTGCTTCTGCTTGTAATAATCAGATACAAGTTTTTTAAGAGTTAAGCAAATTTTGATAACATCAGCATTTCAGGATAAGCCCTAGACACAGGGTGTTTCGTTTGTTTAGTTAAAAGATCTTGTAATTATAAAAAGAGCTCCTTTAGATAAACACATTTATAATTGCCTATGAAAAGAGCTTGTTACACCATCAGCTATTTGATACTATAAGCTGTTAAGCACTTCAGCCAAAACAGGTCATTGAGTATTGAGAACAACACTTTCAATAAGCTTTACCATAACACCCCTTAATAAACGCACTATATTTAGTTCGCCTAAGTATCTAGTTGGTATGTGTTTGATCAATAGGTCATGTTGCCATGTAGGGTCTCTCCCATTTGTCACAGATGAGTTATCATGCACTGTGTTCTGGATGTTAATAAGATGTAAAGTGGTTGTACAAAATTTTCTGGCAAGACCATGGAAAGCAGCAAAACAGGCGTGACTCCTAACAAAGCTGTCAAACAGCTCATCCCACCATCTGCTCTTAAGTTTAGATTCCATTGTCTTGTTATAAAGAATCACATACCTTTGTTCCTTGAAGCCATGGCACAAGATTACAATCTTTGGAGCTTGTCATGCAATAGGGTAAGTTATGTCGATAAACAGTTAAACACCTTGAAAAGCTCAAACTGTGTGATTAAATCTAGTTTTAATGATAAACTCTTGTGGATATTAAAAGCTTGTGTGACAATCAAAGTTTATTTTGAAAGCCAGTGAATTTTATAAGCTTAAGTTCATATCAGCTCTCACAAAGTTTGTGCTAAACACTTGCATCATAATGGTTCAGTATGCGGTGTTTATTCTGGATAATATGTGACAATGTGATGCATGACCATAAGAGCATCAACAACTCCGTACATGTGTTTGGACATTCAACACCTTGCAATCATTGTCAATTTAAAGTCCCGCTTCATGCATGTTCGTGTTCAGGCGTTCCAATATACTTTTTTCTGCTGCACTAAACAACAGTTTTCCTGTATATAGCAAAAAAATAGTTATAATTTGACATGAGTCACCCATGGTGTGTCATCCAAGTAAATGGTTAACCTTTTTTGGATTTTATGCTAACAAAACCATCTCGTTTCGCTCTTTCCATATAGTCTTTTTCCCCATCGTTCCTTGATGCCCCTATCCATCTTATAACGACCAGACGCCTTGAGAACTATCAGGATATCATGGTGCGAAGATGCATATAAGACCATCCCATTCCCACCTACAAAAAAAAGAAAATACAAACTTTAGCTAGGTCTAATATATCAGCTCTAAAACTCAAAAGTATGTGCTTAATTATTCAAGAAAAATCAACAATATTATTGAGTTTCCTTTATACAGATGTCAAAAGTCAAAGACTTGGAGGTGCTTTGACTTTCCAGTAGTCAAACTAGCTAAAAGATAAAAGATACATTTTGCTTCGAGTGTTTTTGTCATCAAGCACAGTTTTGAGGTTAATGTTTTAGTTCTTGTTGTTTTGAGTTTTTATTTTTTTTCGGTTCCTTCCTCTTTTAATGAACTTGTTAACTGAGGGTGAGATGCCTTGTATTGTATCTTTCCAATTTTTTGTTCCTAACATATTGATGCCTTTTGAGAAAAAATCACTTTGATGTGTGGTGAAAAAACCTATCCATTTTGACACAGCAAGAAAATATGGTTGCAAAAGGAAAGTTGGATTTTTTAGCCTATTTTTATTCTGCTGCTACTCTTTATTTCTGTTGCTGGATTGAAGATGATTTGACTAAATATTCACAGATCAATGAATATAGAATTAGCTAAATTAAATATGTATTCTTGTTTACACCCCAAGCAAGTTAAAAAGATTTCGGCGACCGCCCTAGAAACTACTGTTGTCTAGCAGAGAGTAAGGATGCCGAGTACCCAAGTACAAAAGCTAAAGTTGTTGACTATTAAATGTCAACAAAAAACTTGATGCATTTATACCTATTTACAAACACGAATTGAGGAATCAGTCATTGCCATAACTGTACCATACAGATCCGTGACTGGCCTTCCTGGTGTTCTAGCTTAATGCATTTATACCGGCCTATTTACACAGCAGGAATCATTTATGAACTACTTTCCTCATATTACCAGTTGATGATCCCACTATACACTTGTATTTAGGTAACTAACCTTGATGGATATTGACCATGATCTACTTTCCACGAAAGATCATTTATTGTGTATATGTATGAGTGATAATTCACTTTTATCCATTTGGTTGTAGCTTTCTATCTTATAGAATACTTGTCAATGAACGTACTATTGCAGTCTTGTTAAATGTTAAACGCTTGTGCAGATTTTTGGCTGTTAGAAATTTGAAGTTGGGAGCTTCAGTTTTACGTCAAGACATTTTGAATATCATATCAGTACATACCATCAAGTGGCCTATTTCTTTTGAGGACCCGACGACCCACCTCTCATGGGTATATTAGACATTAGTAGGACTCGAGGGCGGACCCATGATTTTTTAGAGGGTGTTGCACAATCTTTTTTATGATTATGAGTACTAAAATTTCCTCACAGATAAAATTATTAGAGAAATTGGGGATTGCCCATGCCCTCAAAAGACGTATTTTATGAAAAATTTACCTTTCGGGACTTAAAATTGGGTGTGGCCAGTGCCACACCCGGCTTCCATGTGGGTCCGCCCCTGGTAGGACTTGCTTAGGAACTTTGCTTCGTTCTAGATATTTTATGTCTGTGTCATGAAACTGAATCGTAAAGGAGCGTTGTACTTGTTTTTCTTTACTTTTCTTGAAAAGCCCTGTAGAAGCTTTATCAATTGATCAGATGGTTACGGTGATCAACTAAGCTGTTCATTATTATGATAATTTCTAATTCTGAAATCTCCAACGCTTCCCCTTTTTCTCACCATGAGCTGTTCTTAAAGCGATATCATGCAGGTTTTAGTTTTCGAACTTCTATGGTTTACAAAGTACATGATTTACCATAAATTTTCATATTTGAAAAGATGGCTTATGATATGTCCGAAACCATGGTTCCCCAAAGAAAAATATAAAAGTTAGCTTCTTGTTGGTGGCTTTGTTAGATGACTTAGATCAGCTAAGGCTTACAAACATGATCATGAAGATAAAAGGCACACTACCTCCTTATTGTATTATTAGCTTATCAATAATAAGCTAAACTAAGATTTTATAAACAAAATGTCGTTGTAGTATAGTGTTAAGTATTTCCGCCTGTCACCCGGGTGACCCGGGTTCGATCCCCGGCAACGGCGTTGTAGTTTTTATATTTGAAATAATCAACCAACAAAATAAAACTTTGCTTCCCCCGGGTTCAAACCGGAGACCTTCGGTCGGTGTGTTAGACTGACGTGATAACCAACTACACCACGAAACCTACATATTGTAACCCATTTATTGACTGAAAGAATCACACCCTATGCATATGGTCCTTAACTCGTGATGGTGTTTGTCGTAGCCAAGGTTAGCCCCTTCAATGATTTGTAATTTATGGTTCGGTATGATCTTGGCAGACTCCAAAGCATCTTTAACTGGAATCACTTCATCTTCTGATCCATGGACAGTCAACACCTTTCAATCTTTGTCAATGTTAACTTCCCGCTTCATGCATGTTCGTGTTCGTGCATTCCAATATAATTTCTTTTGTTGCACGAAACAACACTTTTCTGAATAAAACAGAAACATAGTTGTACTTCTACTTGAGTCACCCTTGTTGTGTCATACTAGTAAATAGTTAACCTTGTTTCGATTTTATGTCAATAAACCATCTATTTTCGCTCTTTCCAAATAGTCTTTTCTTAATCGTTCGTCAATGCCCCTATCCATTTTATCACGACCAAACACGTTGACAACTATTGAGATATCACGATGTTAAGATGCATATAAGACTACCGCAATCCCATCTGCATCATAAGAAAATATTATCTCTAGGTTCACCTTATCAGCTCTAAAACTCTAAAGTATGTGTGTATTCGAGAAAAGTCGGGCTTGGAGCTTGTTTGAATTTCCAGTAGTCAAACTAGCAAAAATATCATACCTGTATCATGTCCAAGAATTGTACATGTAACACGATTTGCTGCAGGAAAGTGTTGGATCACTGTGTGTATCAACCTCCTTGGTGTAGTTACCAAATCGGAATGAGCCTTTACTTTCCCAGAATTACGAATTTGCTTATAATCATACGAATTTATCAGATAAAACTTACATTTTTACTTGAGAGTTTAAATGTTACCATTCCATTACATGATTTATAATAACTTCCTTTTCTATCTGTCACATGTTTACTACTCGTAAGTACCAATTAAGAGGACTCGCTCCAGCTTGAAAGTTGGCAATTAGTCTAGTTGACCACAAAAGTAAAGGGTATCGTTTTCCTTTTCAAAATGCATTGTGCAACCCAAGGGACTTACCCATTTCCTGAAAAGTCGAAGAGAAGGCACTGATCATTTGATTTTCCAATGTAAAAGCGAGTTCCACCATCATACTGTATTCCGGGAGACATGAACAGGTTCACATCGTAATCATTTCAGCTTAAAATTATGCTTTGATGCAAAATATTTGTTGCTTTGATGCAAAATATTTGTGAGTTTCTGATAGATTCGGAGTCGCGATTCTTGGTGATGGAATGCAGGTACCGAATTTGAATGTTCATTTTTTTTGAATTGTTATGTAATTTAGAATAATAGTAAGCTGTAGAGCTATTGGATTGTTTTTTCTTATGCTTAAGTGCTTGACAAATACTGATTATTTAAGAAATTCACAGATAACTAGCCGAAATAGATCAATTTTTCTGAATAAAAATAGTACATCTTGTGCAATGGGGAGTAAAAGTCTCTACAACTAGGCTAAAAGAATCGGTTAATAGGTAATTTGGTTCACGCTTGGATAATCAGTATTGTTGCAGCTGGTCTATAACTAGTCATTCTCAGTATCTAGGTAACCAGTTCCAAAACGTAAATCCAAACACCTAATGATTGTGCTTTATCTGTAAACTAAATTGGGTTCTCATAAATTTCTTCTTGTAAAGCATATACCTGTGTCACGTGATCTAGAAATTGTGATGGTGAACCCTTTATCTCCATGGGGAAACAACCATCTTAAACCCTTTAAGTTGGACCTTTACGGGAACCCTTGACTGCATTTTCCCGTGCTGATGCCACTGAAATCCATCACTCTGACATGGTACAAAGACTCCTTAACGTGAGAAAGACTTGAGTAATTCTGCATTTGTGTCTTCCTAAAATATGCAGGTGTTTGTTAATGATTGCAGGTACCGGATCAGAGTCTTTCTGTTATAGAGTCTACTATTCTTGAAAAGAATCGGTTTCTTCCTGTATATAGGTCTGCAATGACTCCGTCACACTTCTTTAAGGCACCAAACGTCTCGAGCCCATTAACTTTAGGAGTTTTATCCGAACAGATCGTTTTATGTGTTTCTGCGATTGGATCTCCTAATTCTTTTGTGCAAAGGATTGAGAAGGTATCATAATATCCTTTTTTCCCGATTCTTATATAACAAGTGATTGATGTACACATACATCGAATCGGTTCATATTCTAGTAATATTTTTTGATCTACATAGTAATGTGAACGTTATACATAAACCTTAAGGGTTCTATATGATCAAAGTCTCAAATAATAAACCAAATGACTCACAAAGCCATCTTTTACTAGATGTCCGATGACTTAAATGAGGAAACTGAATAAGTCCTTTGGTATTTTTATGCTAAAATTGCTACTGATTTTGTGTGAAACTGCAGATGGGCCCGGTGCATGTTGATCAGCTAGACAAATACAATAGCGACCACTATCAGTTCCGACGCGAGGTAGGTCTATTTTTTTACAACTTGAAACTACACTCTCAACTATCATAATCCACATATTAATGTAGTCAGTACTCAATATAGGACATTAAGATGATCAGAGCAAAACTTGAATACCTTAAGAACAAGTCTCCAAACCCAACGTTGTTGTGACTGAAAAGGTTTGTGTTGGAATCGACACCAACAACCCGAAGATCGAACGCGGAACCCTAGATCCTTTAAAGACGATCGCAGAGATGCAATAGACAAAAAACCCAGAAGAACGATGCACAAAGAGGTAACCAAACGATTTACTTTATTAATCGATCGATTACTTAGAAAGAATAAAAGCTACGGTGTATGTGTCGACTAAGGTTTGGGCTCGGGCTTTACTTAGTCGTACGTAGGTATGTTACCGACCCCCTCACCCTATAAAAGGAGGTGAGGGGGTGATGCCTAAGGTACACCGTAGCTTTTATTCTTTCTAAGTAATCATTAATAAAGTAAATCGTTTGGTTACCTCTTTGTGCATCGTTCTTCTGGGTTTTTTGTCTATTGCATCTCTGCGGTCGTCTTTAAAGGATCTAGGGTTCCGCGTTCGATCTTCGGGTTGTTGGTGTCGATTCCAACAAGTGGTATCAGAGCCTGGTTTCGTGGTCTCTTGAAGATCGAGGCTAGATCGAAGGAGATTCGTGGAAGAAAAAGGGTTTCGAGGTTCATCGAATCTTTGTCTTCGAGTTGCAGGTTTAATTGACGGAGAAGACGAAGTATCACGTGTAGATAGAAGGAAAGAAAAGAACCGTGCATTGGTTTGGTATTAACGTGGGTTTGTTTTGAATAAAACAAAGAGTATATAAGTACTCATCACGTGTACAAAGTGATACAGCAAATTGCAAATTGGAAATTGATTTTTATAATATTGAACAATATTTGTCTTTTAACATATTGTTTTATTATATTGATTAAATCCAATTTAAACAAAGGTCTTGTTGCGGGTTCTTGTGGTTCAAGTTTGATCGTGGTCTACTTGGGTTTTTCGAGTTTGCGATCGGGTTTGCTTGTTCGAGATCGAGGTTTAGGGTTACTCTAATTAAATCGGTCTGCAAGAAGGGTTTTACGCAACAAGGGTGAAAGAATATGTCGTCGATAGCGAAGTTTGACGTCGAAAAATTCGACGGGTCTAATGACTTCGGGTTGTGGCGTGTGAAGATGGGGTGTCTATTAATTCAACATGGTTGGGAGGCTGCGTTAGATCCATTCCTGGATACCATGACGGACGCTGAAAAGACTGCGGCGTTGAAGACGGATGTCTATAAAAAAGCACACAGTGCCTTACTCTTGTGCTTGGATAACAAGGTGTTGAGGGAAGTCAACAAAGAAAATTCTGCTGCGGGGGTTTGGTTAAAGTTAGAAACTTTGTATATGACAAAGTATTTAGCCAATAAATTGTACTTGAAGAAGAAGCTGTTCACTTTCTACATGCATTCAGGTAAGAAACTATCTGAACATATAGATGAGTTTAATAAGTTGATCGGTGACTTGGCGAACATAGACGTTGATATTGATGACGAAGATCAGGCACTCATGTTACTTACATCATTACCATCTTCATATGATAACTTTGTTGAGACATTGCTTTATGGAAGGGAGTCGCTCACTTTGGAAGATGTCTTGTCTACCCTCAATTCACGGGAGTTGAAGAAGAGGACAGATGCAAAGGATGATGGTGATGGGTTATTTGTAAGGGGAAGGCCGGAGCATCGGGGTAATCAAGGACGTGGTAGTTCGCGATCAAAGTCAAAGGGTAAAGGAACTTATAAACAGAAGTGTTACATATGCTATTCTGAGGATCACCTTAAGAAAGACTGTCCAAAATGGAACAAGAAGAAATCAACTGGCTTTGTCAACAAGAATGCAAAACAGGACGCTGGGACGTATTCTAAGGGTTATGACAATGGTGATTTGTTGATGGCGGTGAGTGAGGAAAGGTTCTTAGAGTGGATCATGGACTCTGGTGGATCCTATCACATGACGCCTAGGAGGGACTTCTTGTTTGATTTTAAGGAGCTTGATGGTGGTATGGTTTTGCTCGGTGATAATAGAGCATGTGCCATCAAGGGGATAGGGAAGGTGAGAGTACAAATGAAAGATGGTTCAAGTTTTGTGCTTGAGAATGTGCGTTACATTCCCGAGTTGAAAAGAAATTTGTTATCTTTGGGCACTCTGGATCGAGAGGGCTATACCGTGAAGTTGCAGAATGGAAGAGTAAAGGTGATCAAGGGTTCTTTGATGGTTTTGTCAGGAACTTTGAAGGAAAATTGTGTGTACTCTTTGGATGGTTGGGCTGAATCAAGCGAAGCTAGTGTCGGTATAGAAGAAAAGGAAAGTCTTGCGCAGGTGTGGCATAAACGCCTGGGTCACATTAGTGAAGCAGGCTTGAATGAACTCAAAAGAAGAGAGGTGCTGGGGAAGGAAGGTCTAGGTAAGCTCGAATTCTGTGAAAATTATGTTCTTGGAAAATCGACCAGGGTGAGTTTTGGTCGAGGTCAGCACACAACAGAGGGAGTTATAGACTATGTCCATGCGGATCTATGGGGTCCTTCTCGGGTGGAATCGATGAGTGGTTGTCGGTACTTCTTATCGATTGTTGATGATTATTTGAGGAGGGTTTGGGTTTATTTTCTTAGACACAAGAGTGAGGCGTTCAGCAAGTTCAAGGAGTGGAAGCAGTTGGTAGAAAACCAGACAGGTAGAAGACTGAAGAAACTTCGAACGGATAATGGTTTGGAGTTTTGTAATCAGGAGTTTAATAACTTGTGCAAGGAGAGCGGGGTAGCAAGACATTTGACGGTTGCTGGAACTCCGCAACAGAATGGTCTAGCTGAACGAATGAACAGGACGCTCTTGGACAAGGTTAGGTGTTTACTGATTCAGTCTGGTTTGCCAGAATCATTCTGGGCTGAAGCAACGGTGACGGCAGCATATCTGATCAATAGGTCTCCATCTACAGCATTGGAGAAGAAGACACCTATGGATTTATGGTCAGGACATCCGGCGAATTACGAGATGTTGAAGATATTTGGTTGCGTTGCTTATTCACACGTGAATCAGGGGAAGCTCAAGCCTAGAGCTATAAAATGCATATTCCTGGGGTATCCTGAGGGTGTGAAGGGATACAGATTATGGAGGTTGGATGATGTTAAACCGAAGATAATCATAAGCAGGGATGTGGTCTTTAATGAGAGCCTTATGTATAAGGATACTCTCAAGGGTGCTGGTGCTGCAGATTCTGGGAAGAAAATTGAGTTTGAGGTGGAACTTCAAGGCAGTCGGGTCGAACCAACTGTGGATCCTCATACTGGGGTAAATCCAGAGAATGAATATGAGGATCAAGTTGAAGATGCAGTAGATGCAATGCCTCAACAACAGAATCTGGACAACTATGTTCTGGTGCGTGATAGAGCTAAGAGAACAACTACTAAACCTGCAAGGTATAGGAATGAAGGTAATGTATCATTGTCTAGATCATCAGGGTCTAGGGAAGAAGATGATATTAGGGCTTATGCGTTTGCTATTGCTGAGGAAGAAGATACACATGAACCAATCACATTCCAGGAGGCGATTAATTCATCTGATAAGGATGAGTGGGTTCGTGCTATGGAGGAAGAGATGAGTTCTTTAAAGAAGAATCATACTTGGGAGCTGGTCGATCAACCACATGGTCAGAAGCTGGTAAGCTGCAAGTGGTTGTATAAGATTAAGGAAGGGATTGAAGGCGTTCAGAAACCAAAGTATAAAGCAAGGCTGGTAGCTCGGGGTTTCACACAACGAGCAGGGATTGACTATAATGAGGTATTCTCACCCGTGGTTCGACATACATCTATTAGGGTGATTCTCTCATTAACTGCTTGTGAAGATTACGAGTTGGAACAACTTGATGTGAAGACGGCGTTTTTGCATGGTAATCTTGAAGAAACCATTTATATGAGGCAGCCGCTTGGTTTTGAAGAAGGAACGGGCAACAAGGTATGTTTGTTGAAGAAATCCCTTTATGGTCTTAAGCAGTCTCCAAGGCAGTGGTACAAACGGTTTGATGTGTATATGATCAGCAATGGGTTTAGCCGTAGCAACTATGATAGTTGTGTTTACTTCAAGGAGTTTGCACCAGGTATGTACATATATCTACTGTTGTATGTAGATGATATGTTGATTGCTTGTAAAAGCAAGTCTGAGATCGAATATACCAAGGGACTGCTGCGGAAAGAGTTTGATATGAAGGAACTTGGTCCAGCTAGGAAGATACTTGGTATGGAGATTGTCAGGGATAGGGGTAACCGAACCCTGAAGGTCTCTCAGTCGGGATATGTGCGGAAAATTCTGAATAACTACAGAGTGGATAATGGCAAGTCGGTCTCTGTGCCATTGGGAGCACACTTCAAGGTATCTTTGAAGGATTGTCCGTCGAGTGACTGGGATGTGGAAAGAATGAGTAAGGTCCCATATGCGAATGTTGTAGGTAGTTTAATGTACTTGATGGTTTGCACTAGACCAGATATTGCGTATGCTGTTAGCATTGTGAGCAGGTATTTGGCGAATCCAGGTAAAAATCACTGGGAAGCGGTGAAGTGGATTTTGAAGTACTTGAAGGGCACTGCTGATGTAGGTCTAGTGTATGGTAGAGATCAAGGTAAGCACGTAGATATTGACGGTTTCGTGGATAGCGATTATGCTAAAGACCCTGACAAGGGTAGGTCGATAACCGGGTACGTGTTTATGGTACATGGCTGTGTTGTGAGTTGGAAAGCAACTCTGCAGCATGTTGTTGCATTGTCTACTACATAGGCGGAGTATATGGCACTTACGGAAGCTGTTAAGGAAAGTATTTAGCTTAAAGGTCTACTAATCGAGCTGGGAATAAACCTAAGGTCAGTGGTTGTGAATTGTGACAATCAAGGGGCAATTCATCTCTCAAGAAATGCAATGTTTCATGAGAGGACGAAGCATATCAACGTGAGGTATCACTTCATCAGGGAGATCGTGGAATCTAAAGAGATTGAAGTGGCAAAGATAG
>JANFOE010002361.1:0-45946 GCA_025667525.1 Glebionis coronaria
AGTTCCCATGCTAAAACATCTAAGTTATCTTTTAAAAGGTTCTTTAGTGTTGTTTGGCAAGCTTTGGTTAATCCGCCGCCGATAGTAGTGAGCTGTCCCGGATAAGCAGGGTTAGTCATGATGCTTTCCGTACCGGATGGTGACTCAGCCGTCACAGCCTTATCTTTGGTTGTGGGAGCTGGTGCTTGTCTTTTTGCTATTTGCCTACATTCCGAGACGATGACTGATCGAGAGACTAGCGAGGCTATTCCTCTCGGGGTGGGAAATTTCATCATGGCATGAATGGTTGATGGTATTGCCCGGAGGATCCGGATGCCTGTTCTCCCTATGATCACGTTATACGGTGATGGGGCGCTAATCACCATGAATTTCATGTGAGTTCTTCGAACTAAGCCATCTGATCCGAAACTGACTTCTAATTTGATCTTTCTTATCGGCTTGACCACCTCTCCAGCGAATCCGACGAGATCAGTTTGCGTGTTTCTCATCTTTGACTTGATGCTTGCTGGTAACTTCTCGAAACAGTGTTCGAACATAATTTCCACCGACTCTCCCTCATCAACGTATACTCTTCTTACTAGATAGCCTCCCAATTCGGCCTCTATGATGATTGGATCGTCAGACATCTCATCTTCCTCCAATGAGGGAAAGGTGATTGGGGCTCTCATCTAGCTTTCGGTTGCTTCTCTAGCCTTCCTTTTCTCCCTTTTTCGGTATTGTTGGGACCATGTTTATTATCTTGTCTTACCTTGGAGCTCCTTCTCTTCGATTATCTCGTCCTCTCTGGCGTACGTCCCGGACAAGGTGATTCAACTTTCCCGATTCTAGGGCTAGCTCAATTTGCTTTCTCAACTGGATGCAGTCATTGGTAAAGTGCCCCTTGTCCTGATGATAATCACAATAACGATCCATGTTTCCACCTCTTGCCGGATTGTTCATTGGACGGGGAGGAGCTAGCCGAAGCTGTGTTTCAGTTGCCAGGATTTCTTTTAGATTCTTTGTCAAGGAATTAACACTTAAGACCGGGGTCACTCTGTTTTGGTCATGATAATTGTTCCGGTTGTAGTCATTTCTGTGGTAATTGTCATTTCGAGGTGGTGGGTATGGTGCCCTGTTGTCTCTATCCCTGTTTCTATTGTTGAAGAAATCTCTTCCCTTGTATGCATCTCGCCCATCATTTCTTTTATTGTTGTTCCAGCCATAGTATTTTTGGTTGCGGTCGTCCCTTCTTTGGGTGGGAGGGTTGGGCTTTCGGTATGGCTCAGATCCTTCTCCTTTTAGCAGTTCAGTGTTGGAAAATGCTTCTTCCGATCGAACGAAGTCATCCAATCTTTCCATCATTTCGTCCACCGATTCAGGAACTTTGTCCGAATACCTCTTTGCCAGCTCCGGACTCTTAACCGAATCCATGAATGCCGAAATCTTCATGACTTCCGGAACTCCATGGATAAGACCTACTTCGACTGTCCATTTCTCTTTAAAATCTGTCAGTGATTCATTTGCCTTTCTTACAATCTTGGTTATCTCATGAGGGCCCTTGTGACATAGCTTCCAGATCGAGTATCTCTTGGTAAATGATTTTCTTAGTTAAGTCCATTCATCAATGCTGTCTGCATCCAAGCTTTCAAGCCATCCCCTTGCTCCCCCTTCTAATGTCTGCTGGAACATCCTGCACCAAACCGGCATTGGCCATTCACCAGAATTGGCTGCTCCGGTGAAGCGGTTCAAATGATCCTCCGGATCTCCCGTTTCGTCATATGTTTTAACAGTGACAGGCATCTTGTACTCGAGTCCGGAGAAGTCAATGATCCTTTGAGTGAGAGGAGATTTGACTGCTTCCTTGAAAGGTTTCTTTAAATCCGCATCGGACACCACATTGCCTCTTACTATCTTAGTGTTGCTGCTTCCTTCGTCTTCCTCATTGAAACTTAGACGGACGGGTTCCACGGCGTTCTGGCTATGCTCCTTGACCAGTAGCCGCAAGGTTGAGATGTGCTGTTCGAGTTGTTCCTTTGTGAGATTTTGATTGTTCGGTGAGGTCAAGTCGATCGGAAGGTTAGGACCTGTCGGAGTGACAGGAGGAGTAGGACCTGCCATTCTAAACAACTGGTAGATAGAATATCAGGTCCCACAGATGGCGCCAAATGTTCGTGCAATTTCTTGCAAGGGTCCGAATGGTGAGACCGGTTCGGACCTGGAGTGGTGTATGCTTCGGACTACCTGAAACCAAAGTAACGCGTTAGCCTCGTCCGGGTGTGAGAACCCAGACCAAGCTCAGGCGTGAGAGTATGTAAGGTATAAAGATCCGAAGTAGAATATAAGAATATAATAATATAAGTAAAAATAATAAGGGTAAAAGAGTTAACCTAAACCTTGGACCCAAATGGGGTATTTATACTAGTCAAATCCCTAAAAGGCCGGGAATGGTGATGGGCCTTGGTTGGCCCGATTGGGTACACACTCCCTATTTTATAGGAAGTGTGTATGTTGACTTCTCCGTTGACTAAAGCTGATTCCTTCTAGAAGAGTTCGTGCATTTCGGATCCTTCAGTCATGTTCCGGATCGGGTCATGTGTTCCGGACACATACACGAACAATGAACAAGATTTTTGGTCCGTTTATTTAAATGAACGAATATGAACCACTACTCCGTTTGTTTATTGAACGGTCATTTATGTTTAATTAGTTCGTTCGTTTATGCTCGATTATTTTCGTTCGATTAACATCTCAAAAGAAAAAAAGAAGTTAATAAATAATATATTGAGTATTTCAAAGATCTCTAACAATAATATAAACTATACATTAAGTATTTCAAAGACCATATGGATTGATTAAAGTAAAAACTTTAGTTCAAGCTCGTTTATATCCGTATACGTCTATATATGATCGTTTATGTTCGTTTACATACGTTTACCTTATTAATAAACGAACATAAACTAGTATGGACAAGTTCAAATTTAAATAACGAACATGAACAAAAAAATTGTTCGATTACACGTTCATAAATATTAATTTAGACTAAGGGCAATATAGTAAGTTAAATAAACCTAACTACTATTTTTAGACATGAAAAATAATTTTAAAACAAACAAAAAAGAAAAAATAAATACTGTAATAATTTTGAAAGAAAGATAGTTGTACATTACAAATCTTAGGGCATCCACAATGTGCCACTCTAGCATCACTCAATACATCTTATTGTTCGATCAATCCATTATGACATAGCCGCATCACTCGTTTATTTAATAGGTGGTTGTCTCTGACTGAACCGTTAGTATTATACTTCCAAGTAGGGCCACTGTTGTACTCTTTATGTATACATTAAATTTTCTTTATGGCTGAGTGAGTGTTGTGGCTGTATAAAATGATTTCATTGGTTATAAAAAATTTGTTTTAAAAAAATATTTTATGATATGATAATGTATTAAAGTGTGTTAAGTTCAATGCATTATAAATGTTTTGTAATGAAATCGTTTTGTAAAAAAAAACAAAAATGGCGGCTGCTCTTGCTTTTCTCTTTTCTTTCTAATCGTGTATACTTTTGATTCCTCCTTCACCTTGATTTCATTCGTTTGTAATCAGGTTTTTTGGTTGGTTCATTTTTATTCACGTTTTTTAAGGATTAGGGTGGTGCGAGGGGTTTCCATTCACTAACTGATCCATAACCATATAAAACAAAAAACCCACGAAACCCTATACATAGCAGATTCCAATCGTTTTTAATCTTCTTAATGACGATCGGTTATTATTATTTATTATGGTCGGTTAAGTTTTTTTCATTGGTTGGTATTGTCGCAATATTCATGTGTTACCACTTGCGACTTTTGTGTTTCGATTTGTTATGTCTGGGAAGCATTAATTGTTGATTCGTTTGGTAGGGTTATTTAGTTTTATCGTCTTTCGTTTTTTCCTGTCGTCGATGTATTAGGGTTTGGGTATAATTCTTTTTTAGGGTTTGGTTACTGTTCGACTTAGGGTTTCATTCTTCGGGATAGATTCTATTGATTATGCGAGTTTGGATTCAAGAGGCAAGGCTGCTGCTATCAACAGTATGCAGTCCTGTAACATGGATGTGATTAGGAAGGTGTTTGTGGTGCAATTGGCAACTGCTAGCGACGTGCATGATTTTATGCGCAGCCTGAAGATGAATGAATATGACTGTTGGTCCTTGGTGTCTAGTGCTCGATCCCAAGAAGTATTTAATATGTTATGCTCTTATGAATTCGGTTTGCTTGCGAAGGAGGGGATTGATCCGACTAGGGTTTCCTCAAACACGCAACTGGTTAGGGTTTCATACCCGTCATTCGATGTGCAGCAAGATGAGTTTGTTACTATGTCTTCTCCTATGGTTTCTCAATTCCTATATGGGGATGCTGGTTTGTCGCAGATGGATGGAAACCCTACTATGGGTTTGCAAGAGCGTGAGGGACCATCGTTTGCTGGTGAGGGCTTTGTGGTTCGAAAGGAGCATGATGGGCTAGGTTCGCAGCATAAAGATGAGTTTGTTAGTATGTCTGTGTCTATATCTAGCGAAGAAGGTGTCAGTGTGAGTAAGACTGTCCTGTCAAAGGTTGATGATGTGCCTACTGGTCTGAATCTGGATGGTGCAAGTATACAGTCGATTGAGGATATTACCGATGATTTTTCTAATAAAATGGATACGCTTGCTTCTACTTGCAGTCATGATACTAGTGCAAAAGAAAAGGAGCAGTCTGCAGATACTGGTAGTTTCCGTCACTTGGTGTCAGAAGATGTTTTTGAAGGTGTAAATGTCTCTATTCCTTGTAAAGTGGTTCAGAAGGTTAGTAATCGTCTTGAACATACTCTATGTGGTTACTTTATTGGAAAGAGAATGGCTTTCCCGGTGGTAGATTATTTTGTTAGAAACAACTGGGTGAAACATGGGTTGACACGGATAATGATGAATTCTAAGGGTTTTTTCTTTTTCAAATTCAAGTCACTTGCTGGGTTGGAAGCTGTGTTAGAAGAGGGCCCGTGGCTGATTCGTAAATCTCCGATCATTCTCAAAAAATGGTCGATGGATACTAGGTTGATCAAAGAAGAATTGACTCGTATTCCTGTTTGGGTAAAATTACATGATGTGCCTATTAAGTTTTTGAAGAAGATGGAATTAGTTTGATTGCTTCTTTCATTGATAAACCTGTAATGCTAGATTCCTATACTAGTTCTATGTGTAAGGAGTCATGGAGTCGGAGTAGTTTTGCCAGATGCTTAATTGAGGTTAATGCTGAGACTGATTTTGTGGATGTTGTAACAATTGGCGTCCCTTCTCTTTCGGGGGAGGGTTTTACAAAGGAAACTATCCGTATTAAATATGAATGGAGACCTCCTAGATGTGCTGAGTGTAAGACTTTTGGTCACTCTCTTGATAAATGCTCTAATAAGGTGGTTGTTTCTCCTATAGTTTCTACTGCTAGTACTGGTCCATCTACTTCTCTTGCTATTCCTGTTGTTGAGAATAATGATGGTTTCCAAACGGTGACCAAAAGAAATAAAAAGACGAATATGCCGAATTCTATTAAGGGTGGTAAGTTTACAGGTCCATCGGTTCAACCGAATGTCAAATTTGTGCCTAAAGCTACAATTAGTAACCCGAAGAAGGGGGTGACTAGTGTGAAGACTGGTTCTTTGCCCAAGTTAAAGTCTATTGTTACGTCATCGTCAGGTGCTGGTTTATCTACATCAAATTCTTACTCTGTTTTGGATCATGATGATGAAGATGACGAGGTTGAAATGTTATATGATGAAACAACCAATTTATTCTCTAAGACAAATGCAGGTGGAAACTCCTTCACGGCAGTTGTTAGCTAGTTTGGTTTGTTTCTTTGTGTACTAGGTGTTCTGTAAGTGTTTATGGCCTGTCATAAGCACTAGATTTAGGTGTTTATTTAAGCTGTTTTTAGCTTGAGGTTAATGTGGTACTTTAGCCATATTCCATTTGTATTTCACTGTTTTTTTTTGTTAATCTATTTACCGGGGAAACCCATTACCAAAAAAAATGTTTTGTATGAAAGTTGATATGTTGATGTGACGATGAGGTGGAAGTGTATCAAACCTTTTATTGCCCTATATATTGGAGATGCTGTTAATAAACTTCTAAACTACAATGATTATCAATGGATAAGGCAAAAACAAACAATGGGATTGGTCATGTTCATTACATCTTAACCGAATGACTCAGCCTTATTTTTGAAATTTAAGCTGTCAAATGCTTCATAAATCTATCCATTCAACTTATATCATATACTTGAGAACCAGTAATTATGGCTTCATAAAAACAGTGCAAGACAAAATAAAAAAGATAGATATAAATAACTCGAGTACCCACAATAATGGCATGAGTTTACAAAAAGGAGAGTAGCTTGATATAGCCACACACCACCACTCGGAATAAGTTTTGTAAGGAGTGAGAAGGTTTATAACCTTAGAGCACAAGGTGTTACGGGCATCAAAAACTTTTTTTTTTGGATTTTATCAGGGGTTATATTTTTAAAAAACTCTCTTTATTATAACAAGACAATTGATATGTACACATATGAATTTGATTGATGCACATAAAACAATTACACATAGGGTATGTTTGGCATCAAGCTTATGAACAGATTATGATTATTTTTTTGAAAAAATAAGTCAATAAAAAAATAATTTTTGTTTGACATATTAGCTTATAAAAGATTATAAAAAAATAATCTTTCACAATCTCTCAAAATCAAAAGCTGACACATGTAACTTTTAATAATAATCCCTTTACATAATCTTCAGCATCATCTCCATCTCCAACATCATCTCTAGTCCAGCACTAGTTACTTTCGCCAAACATACCCATAGACTATTGTACCCTCCCTTATGTTTAGCACATCCCAACAATATTTGGCCTCTTTAAGGGTCCGTTTGGTTTGAAGTCGGGTTTTACTTTAGGTGTAAGTTTATAAAGTGGGTGGTTTAGGATTGAGTGGATTAAGATTTTATGTAGGTTTTGGAGAGAGAAAATAAATTTATTTAATAAATTTTATATTAATATAAAAATAAAAGTTTCTATTATTTAATATAGAAAAAATTTCATGTTTGGTCCCTATCGTTTACACCAAACATCAAGTATGGTCCCTATCTCAAACTAAGTCCGCAGATCGTCCCTATCGTTTACACTTTGGATCAAAAATGGTCCCTATCTTGGATGAGAGTTAGTTTTGCTTGTTAAGTGGTGTAAGTGGAGGGGTATTTTAGGGTTTTTACTTTTTTCCCATGCATTAAATATCACCATATCCAACATCATCACACAAAACCCAGATCCAACATGACTCCCTTCAAAGGCTGCAATCACTTACTGAAATTCGTCTGACACTAAACAAGCTGAGTTCTCCAGTTCCAGATTTCTTTGTAAATTTCAAGAATTTGATAGTTATTAATCTCGATTCTTGTAACTTGATTGGAACATTTCCTGAAAATGTCCTCCAGTTACAGAGTTTACAAACTCTTGATTTAGCACGTAACAAGAACCTTGACTTGTCATCAAACAAGCTCACAGGTCAAATCCCGTCATTTCAAAATTGCAAGAATCTTACCCATTTAGACCTCTCAAGAAATAGTTTATCAGGTACGATCCCTTCTGCTCACTTTCAAGATCTTACCCATTTGACTTGTTTGGATTAAGGGAGGCGAATTGGGTCACCTCTTGATAAATTTCTCTACTGAATCATCATCAGGCACCTCGTCCCTTCCTGGACAACTAATCTTAACATATAGAATACCTCGTTTAGTCTAGTGTGACTCCGAATAGTAGCGATTGGTATTTGTAAGATCTATTTCTAAACCTGGCTCCCTCCCTAAACAGCTTTGCTGATGAATCGCTTGTTGAGGGGAATATCATTTATTCTCAATAACGTCATCGAAAAAGAATATTGGAGAGGAACTTTGGAAGGTATAATGAAATCGATGGGATCCCCATATTGAGGGCAGTCTACCCAACCTGTGGTAAGATTAGTGTTGCGCCATCCATTATTTGTCTGGGATCCCTTGAAACGCTTCGAAGATGGTGACATGACATCAGCATTATATCCACTAATAATTCTTCCTTTTGATCCTAGAAAACGTGTTGAGTCAACTTTAAGATTATAACGTGGCAATTATTTGTTGAAGGCGACGTTGAACAAGATGGAGGATCTGGGTAGGTGATAAAGAGTGACGGTGGTGGGTGGATCTGGGGTTTTTATGGATTTGAGAGAAAGAGAGGTGGTGGGTGGATCTGGGTTTTTTATGATTTGAGAGAGAGAGGGGGGGAGATGAGAGAGTGATATAAGAAAGAAAAGAAAAATATTATAAAGAAAAAAAGAAATAATATGACTTATTAATGTATTATATGGAAAAGTCCAAAATACCCCTCTCTTTATGGAACTTAACGAGCAAAAGTAACTCCCATCCAAGATAGGGACCATTTTTGATCCAAAGTGTAAACGACAGGGACGATCTGCGGACTTAGTTTGAGATAGGGACCATACTTGATGTTTGGGTAAACGATATGGACCAAACATGAAATTTTTTCTTTAATATAAAAGTGAGATTAAAATAAAATTTTGTTATTATACACATTTTTTAATATGAGTGAGATATACTAATATGCATAGTGGGACCATAGAAATTGTATAAACCCATCATTTACACAAGATTCCTAATAGTGCATGTCAGAGGACATAAAGTCTATATATTTTCTTTAAAAAAATAACCAAACAAGCAATATCATGGTTAAAGTCAAATTATAGCTTTAAAAACCTCAACCAAACGGGTCCTAAAAAATTCTTCAATTCCTTCTTGTATAAACAATCACTTCCTTCTGGCTGCCACAATTTAACCACACTGTGACTTTTACACAATTTAACCACGTTGTGACTTTTACAGTTTATTTTGCTGAATTTGTAGGTTGATTTAGTATGCTGAGTTTTATTCTGTCTTAACTGTATGATTTCTTATGTTATTTAATTTATAGGCTATGGTAATCATATTTTAATTGCTGATTTTGTGATTGATTTTTCTTTCCTTAAATACTATTTAATTTTTGATTCATGTTTTTACAATGCTGTTTGAATTTGTAGGTTGATTTAGTATGCTGAGTTTTATTCTACTATTTAATTTTTTATTCATGTTTGTGTTACTAAAAACTGAAAATATATTTTGTCCAATAAAATTAATTCTAATAAATTATATCTCCATAGTGTCTCGATCGCGAGACCTCACTGTTAAGTGTCCTTGTCCTCAACCAACTGGTCTAGCCACAATTTTTGTTAATACTTTACATCTAGAGGTTATTATAACTTATAACTGTTTGTGGAAAAGTATTGCTTTTTTTATTATTTATTTTCATTTTGGCGAGAAAAGAAAAACGCCACGTGCCCCTCTTACGTGTGTGGCTGCTGATAGATAAGATATATTGGTCTTATCGTTTTTGGGTTCTTTCATTCGTGCATGCTGACTACGCACATCCCAACCATTTGCCTAGAAACTCAATTCAGATCTAAAAAACATACTACTAACCATCTAACCAAAAACTCGACTACATTCATCTCTGATTTGTATCTCAACCCTGCTCATCTATCACATCTCTCTTAGAGAATGTTATTTCACAACGGTCGTTGCCCCCAATCTTTTGTTGCCGCTGTATATGCCGGGCGACGATGGTTAACGGTTGGCGACGACGATGTTAGGGTTATTTTACCTATACACGTGACAATAGCAAGGGTGGGTCATCTAGGGTTATGAGTGGCAAATGGGTTTTTGGTTAGGATGTTGATTGTAGTTGGTGTTGGAAAAAAACCGGTGGATCGGTTTTAAGAAAAAAGAAAAACCGCAAATGTGGTGCGGTTGCGGTTTTACCCTTAAAACCGCACCACATAATCCGCACCGCACCGAGTATTGATTATATAAAGCCGAAAAATGGCATATCGATTATTTAACGTGCGCTATAGGAGTTTTAGTGCATAATATGATTAATATTCTAAGTAATGTGTGTGTTTACATTAAATATATGCAATTTTATAACCAAAAATAGCTACATTGTGAACCAAAAACCACAAAAATCCGCATTAACCGAAACCGCATTAAATCGCTCGGTGTGGATTCTCACTTTTTAAAAAAACGCAATTACGGATGCGGTTTCATTTTTGTCAAAATCTGCACCGCACCGCACCGCACCGCACCCTGCTCACCCTTACTATCTGTGCTCCCACTCCTTTAGCAATAGCGAAACTACTCCTGTTAAATATATGAACATCAGCATGTGCACAGATGTCCTAAGCCATAGAGAATTATCATTATCATTATTATTATTATTATTAAAATAATATAATAAAAAATTTTATTTTTATTATTATATAATATAAATATTAAAATACAGATTATTATTATTATTATTATTATTATTATTATTATTATTTCATTATAATAATTATTTCATTATTAGAATAATAGGATTTACAGGAAGTTAATGGGAAGCCTAGAAACAATTTGGGCTCCCACTCCTTTAGCAATAGCAAAGCCTATTATTATTATTATTATTATTTTTATTTTTTTATTTTTTTTATTTTTTATTTTTTATTTTTTATTTTTATTTTTTATTTTTTATTTTTTATTTTTTATTTTATTTTTTTTCCTTTTTTTTATTATTATTTTTTTTCTTTTTTAAGTTATTATTATTATTTTTTTAATTAAATCATCACTTTATTAAAATAATAAAATTTTTATTATTATTATTATTTTTTTTTTATTTTTTTTTATTATAACCATCACTTTATTAAAATAATAGGATTTACAAAAAGTTAGTGGGAAGTCTAGAAACAATTTGGGCTCCCACTCCTCTAGCAATAGCAAACCCAATCCTATTAAACATATAACAAGCACCACGTGACCCAATATCCTGAGTCATAGAGTATCTTCGGATCCGCTTTAGTAAGTCCACCGCATCCTTCTCAAGTTCCCCGAATGAAGAGAATGAGAAGGGGAGAAAATCATATCCAATATTTGCACACTTAGCTTCATATTTGACACGTTTGCGTTGTGCAGCATCAACCACCACACGTCCTGGTGCAAAATCATTCATCCCAGTTTGTGTCAAAGGAGATGAACCTGTCAGATCCACACATACATCAAGTCCTCCATTCCAAGAATAGAGCAACATATCAGCTGGACGTAAAGGTTTGTCCCGCCCTCCACCAAGCCCAATATCAACTTCTTTACCAACTGAGATCCCGGATCGAAAACATATGTCAACAAGGGTATCACGCACAATGTTATGGCGATGCTTGATACCAACAATACCAGCAGACGATACGGCATGGTCCCCATAGATATCACCTACAAAGACCCTCCAGCAAGCTGAGCATGGCCTCGGAACAGAGAATAAAGGAACACCCAGCCGATAACATAATACACACCTGTAAGTCCTACTGTTCATAGTTTGTCCCAAACCAGAAATCGGAACCACTCTAAGCCAGTCAGAAGTATGTTCCTCCAGTTGAGACTTCCATAAAGCCATTTGTCGAGTAGATAGAGAAAACTTAGATTCAGCCGTTTGAGTAACATGTGTGAAATATATGTCTGCCAATTTCTTCATGAGTTTGGGGGCAGCGATCTCACAAGGATTACTCAAAAGATCAATCTTCATTTCCGCATTAAAAGTGCTCAATGCATTATCAAACGCAGACCCATAAGTTACAATATTAGAATGTCGTAGGAGTTTAGTTTGCAAACCAGCAGACTGAAGTCTAGACGCAACAAATGCATAATTTAAAACATCACCTGCAGAGTAGACACCAAGTCCCCCGAATGCAAAGGGTAGGGTGGAGAGCCTCCATTGCCAGTCACCAAATCCAGGACCAGAAGCTGTGACAATACGCTCCAGAGCCGAACAAAGAGCCATATCAAAGGCTTAGCCCGCTCAAAGACCCGAGGAGAACATGTACGCATGGAAAAATATAATTTGGATATTCCTGCACAAGCACGTAGGAGCAACAACTCACACTGAGGGTCATTAATCTTAGCAACATCGTTCATAAGCACAATGGATTTGGCAACCCTCTTCATCACAAGCTCACTACTAAATTCAAAATATGCACTTACGGGTCCACCTAGTAGTTTAACACCATTCAAGGGTCGAGAAATATTAGGCGGGAAAACACCCACAAACCTGCTTCTTGGGTCCTCCTTTGGCCAAAAAACCTCAGTTTTATCAACATTTAGATGCAAGCCGCGACGAGGTCCATCCTCCATAATAACCTTTAAAACCTCTCCCACAACCAAAGTATCTCCAATGATGGTTCCATCATCTAGATACCAAGCTTGAAGGGAAACGTTAAAGGAGTCTTTAATCTTACATACCAGAGGATGTAACACTAGGGAAAAAAGTAGAGGTCCAAGAGGATCACCTTGTTGCACACCCTGATACGACCTTAAGGTGTGTTCCCTATAATATAATCTAGCTGGATTAGAGTAGCAAAATTCCACCCAGCGAGAAATAGCAGGGCAATGAATGCGAACTTCTTGTAGCATAACCTCACGATCCACCAAATTAAAAGCATTTTGTAAATCCACCAACAACATCGAAAGGCCCACCTCATCCCCTCGATCCTCAATCAACCTGTTTACTGCATGAAGTATAGCCTCCCCTCCTCCTGATACACCAACCCCATACTGCAGATCATTCAAATAACCATCCAAGGAGTGACCAATCATAGTAGCACTAACCTTAGAAACCAAACGTCTCCAAACGGTACCCACAGCAATAGGACGGATACCACCCCCCGGGTTTGACCAACGGTGTAAGAGGAGCACTAGCAATATATTCACCCAACATCTCAGGACATTTCCCATCAAGGAATACATTCACAACTTGGGTGATAGAAGTGACTAACTCATCTGAAATAGCCACGGCGGCACCACTTAAACAATCCATGAGGTGTTGGGCACGCAAACCATCCCGTCCACAAGACGTGCCACGAGGAAAACTCTTAATCATATCAAGAACTATAGTAGAAGATGCAATGACTTGATGATGATCAATAGGTATATTTGGTAAGGAAGGGATAATTTTTAATATTATTATTAATCTATTTTAAAAATATTTAAATAGTTATTATTTTATTCTTATTTAATTATTAATATTATTATAATAAAATTTATTTTTTATTCTTTATTATTTTTAATATTTTATCATTACTTATTCTTATATTATTTCAACTATTAATTTTTTAAGTTTTATAAAAAAAAGTTTGGATTACACGTTAGGAGTTAACCAAACAAATTGTTGGATTTAATCGATTACAATTACATTTCATTATAATTTCATCACATTCTAATTTTTTCAATTAAAAATTACAGCGGACAGACTACTATAGTGAGTCTAATGACTATGTAGAGTTAAGTTAAAAGGTATGAAATTACAATTCTTTTCAAAATTTACAATTACCTTAAAAACATTCAACGAACCAAATAACCTTTGTTGTACCAAAAGTGAAAATGTTACAAATATCAAGGGTTTCAGATAAAAAAAAAATGACACGTTTGGAAAAAATACATTGAACATCTTAGCTAAGCCCAGTATTTTGGAACTCTAAAATGAGCATCTTCTTAAACTTTTGATTTTCATAACAAAAACTCCAAACGACTCAGCCATAAATTTCATTTCAGTGATCTAATTTTCTTCAGTTTCCAAAAGAGTCTCATGGGGGAGGAAGTTTTAGACCTAGTTATACCTTATATCCACAGCCTCGAGGATCCAAACTGTGTTTCCTTAGTTTCACTTTGTGAGGTTGATGGGATTACGCGTAAGCGCCTAACTCTCCACACACTTTACTACCCAAACCCGGCCACTTTAAGTAAAAGATTCCCGTTTATAGAGTCATTAACACTTAAGGGTCTTCCATCCCGTACTATGCGTACAAATCCTAATGCAACCCGAATCACTCCTTGGATTGAACAATTAGCTCTCAAGTTTAGATGTTTGAAAGAACTTCATATCAGTGGTCTGGTCGTTCATGATGAAGATCTCGATAAAATGGCGACAACACGTGGTAAGGATTTAAGGAGTTTGAAGATTGAGAAGTGTAAAGGGTTTTCAACAGATGGTTTAATGCATGTCTCTAAGTATTGTAACCAATTGAGAACTTTGTGTTTGGAATGTGATGAAGATTATGAAGTGAAAGATGAGACTTGGCTTCATCAATTGGCATTGAATAGCACCGTTCTGGAAATGTTCCAGTTTACGACCGTTAGGTACAACGATATTTCTCATGCAGAAGGTCTTACAGTTCTTGCTAAAAACTGTTCTAACTCATTAATTTCGTTGAAGCTTGGTGATTGCTATTTAAGTAAACTAGGAGATGCTTTTAAATATGCTGTTAGATTGGAACATTTTTCTGGTTGGAATTTGGATGAGGATAGTGACCTTGTTGGTTTAAAGTTACCCCCAAATATGCGTTCATTAAGTTTAGAGTTTTTTCCAGTAACTCGATATTCAGTTATACTCCCTTTTTTGAATCAGATAAGGAAAATGAAACTTCCAGGATACTCACCGGATATTTGCCAATGTTCATTGTTTAAGATGTGTCCTAATTTGGAAGTTCTATATAATGAGGATTGTTGCAGAGACAGGGGAATGCAAGTTATTGGTAATTTACTGGAGACATGACCAACGTGACCCACGAGGGACTTATTGCTCTGGCAAAAGGGTGTACTAAATTGGAGTGTTTAAAGGTTTGGATCGGAGATATTTCAAATGAAACTATGAAGTGTCTTGGAACGCATATGAAGAATCTCCGTAAATTGCGCATGCAATTGGTTAAGAAAGATGGGACAACATATCCGCCGCTAGACAATGGGATTCGGGATATTCTAATGGGTTGCAACAAACTCGAAAGCCTAGATATGTATGGAGGATTGACAGATGTGGGTTTGGAATATATCGGGAAGTACGGTGCTAATTTGCAGTCTCTATCTCTTACTCTTACAGGAAATTCTGATGCAGGACTAGTGAAGTTATCGAAAGGGTGCCTTTAGAAAACAAGTTGTTGCCAGCTTTGTGTTTAATATGTCTTCTCTGAGATATGTTTTGTTAGACAGTAGTGATTGTGGGAGCAGTGATCGTGGGAGCAGTGATTCTGACAGCAGTGATCCTGACAGTAGTGATTGTGAGAGTAGTGATCATGAGAGTAGTTATCGTGCTACTACTTATTTGGCACTCACTAGTCCAGAGTTTCAACTTTGAAACGTTGGTATGTATATTCTTTGTTATTTTGTTCCAAATTATTTTTCTTTTCCTATTAAGTGGCATCTAAAGTTATAGTAAATACCCGAGAGGTGATAAATAGCCTATGCATAAAATGAATTAAGGAATGTCACCTTAAAATGTTAAGTTTATGATAAACTTAACAACTTACAGTAGATGGCAAAATATACAGACTTATGTATTCTTAATTTCGCTCTTTCAAAAAGGTTCGAACAGTTATAGGAAATGTGCACTACTTGAACATAGTTTTACTCTGATGGTTAATCCATACAAATTCCCCACATACGAGTACCTCTTTTTGCTTTTGAACGGAGTTTCATGGCAAGCAACTTTAAGAACTTGCTTGAATTTATTTAATGTAGTAGGAACATGGTTTAGCATTGTTTGTATACCTCTTCGTGCTGCTTCTTCTTTAAAACTAAACATCACTGGTTTCTTCAACACACCCTGCGACATTAGAACATGTAAGCATCCAACAAAGGAAACTATCATTGCTGAGTAAGAGACTGACTATCAAAAATAGCCGTCACCTACTGTGTATTTCTAAATAAGTTTTTTAAACTTTTCGGGTGTCCGTTTTGAAGTCTCCATTGTCATATACCACTCAGTACGATGCCACTTCCATTCATTCAGCAGTTCATTTAGCTCAGCCTCAATAGTCTTTCTGTTAGATGCTAATTG
Organism: Glebionis coronaria; assembly: GCA_025667525.1. Classification (NCBI taxonomy): domain Eukaryota; kingdom Viridiplantae; phylum Streptophyta; class Magnoliopsida; order Asterales; family Asteraceae; genus Glebionis; species Glebionis coronaria. Next base: position 15,971 of record JANFOE010002361.1, read on the forward strand.
CTCCATAACACCGACAAAACAACGATTGTTTGTTAGAAGGCGCTTTCTAATTTTTTTATCTAAGAGAACATACTTAGGCAAGAACTGAGTGCAGAAGCCAAACGGCCCAAACTTATTATATCACACTATCCTCATAATGTCTTCTCACAGTATCCTCATAACCACATATACCAATATGAAAAGACACTAAAACATAAGTGAAAATTGACAAACTTTGAATTAGATTCGTGACGATTGTAGTGATGATATGGTGATGGAAGGCAAACACAAGTTAATGCTTGCTGAATTTACCGATGCTGAAAGTCTGAATAAACTCCTCCAAGTTGCATGTACAAAAGAATAGGGGTTCTGATTTTTTACACTTTTTTTTTATAGAAATTACACTTCGTCACATCACATATTATGAACTTGCCTTTGCATGATGGACTGAAAGCTAATGAAATTAGTGAAAATTATGTTTAACTGTATTTTTCTAATCTCTTTCGACTTGTGTAGGAAGGATCTGGTCGAAAAGGAAGTCTCCAACAAGTGAAGAAATATAAGAAGAGAAGAAGATGTCTATTGTCTAAAATGAAGGGTAACCACAAAGAAAGAAGAGAGTGAGATGATAAAAATGTTTTAATTCGTGGCATCTGGAATGACTTTTAGCTTGTTTTGCTGTAGGTTTTTATTCAGTAGGTTATGACTTGTACTACTTTAATTTGCATCGTTTATCGTTATATCTCATGCACCTCCTGTTTTGTTGGTTGTTTTCAAGATGCAATCTTTGCATTGATGTGTTTGTTGAGTGGATATGCACTTAGGTTACATATGTACTTCAGGTTAAAAAAAATTAACTCGATTCTGGAGAGGGTTCATTTTGAATGTGGATCTCGTGGCTGCATTCGAAAACATGGGAAATATGCAATTATATGTAAGCATTATATAAACTTTGAAAAGCTGAACAAAAAGTGCTTTGCCAGTCAACCCAAGTTGTTACCTGTTTTGACCCATTGTCCAATACTCTTAAGTACTGGAAAACATTGGCAAATATAAGCTACATATAATCCTAACTGACTAACTCTTGACTAACTCTGATCAGTTGAATGTGAATTATTAAGTTGTTTACGGATTTTGTGCGTGTATGGTGATCAGTTGAGCATGAATTAAGTTGTTTTGGTAAGTACATTGAGATCGCCATGGTTTCAAAAATACAAGTTTACCCTTAAGCTGATTATCTGCTTCTTCTTATAAGCATAAGCGCTATAAGAGTGCTGTCTGAATTCGCTTCTTCAAACAGCCTATCAGCTCGTTTAAGTTGTTTTCGAATGTCTATATTACATCAACACTGGCTATTATCAGAATTTGCCAAACATTCAAAAACAGCTTATGAACTTCTTCTATCGCACTGTGTTTTGATACAGCTAAATAGCACCTTTGTACAGTGTTGTAAAACTCGGATATGCCAAACTCGGTTTGAGGTACTTGAACATTCTATAAACGTGTTTTTGCATATTTCTTGGAGCAATTCTATGGAACTGGGCCGATTACTCCCTTTACAAGTACACCAATGCGCCTATGTTGTTCGTATTATATATCTTTCATCAGAAATCTAAAGATCATACAAGTTCTTCAGAGGGTTCTGTTACAGACATAGAGCGCGAACAAATGAGACCAGGAGTGCTCGACACCACATGCTTTAGTTTTTGGTTTGTTCAATACATTACAACTCACAAGTCCATATGTCATGTTTAATAAGATGGCAACAAATCTGGAACTAAGCATAAGGTTGTATGTATGTTTGTGATGGTCCTAAGATCCAGACTGATCGCGAGACCATTTGGTCCAGTGTTCAGTTCGTGGTTTTGGTTTACTTTAGCTTGTGGTCTGGTTTTGGAACCATACCTGCATATATCCCAAAAGAGTTTAATGTCGATGAACACATAATGTAGATATGTCTTCTTATAAGGTGCAACTGACGTAAGTAACACACATGAAAAGTAGTAGTAGTATTACTTAAGAAGAGAAGAGTATGAACTAGTATTACTGGCGTCTGGCTGCACTACCTAGGTGTGATGAGTTACGCTGCTCTACTAATTCCCCGGAGTGGGTGGATATAGTGATACATATTTAAGGGACGTAGTTGAAGACTTTGTAGTGATACATTTTCAAAAGCACACGTACAAAGCCTTAATAAACGTTAGCAGTGATTAATTACCGTGTTATGCAGAGCAGATGAGTTTTTTAACTGGGTTTTAGGACTGTCTGGTAACGACGCTGTCAATGTACAAAAGATCACATGATTCAAAACAGAACACACTTAACTTCTTATAACTAAGAGCAACACAACTACAATATATAAATAGATGGGAGGAATCTCAACCCCGGAGGTATTTCAGCATCCTCTTCATCTGGTTCACCAATTTTTCCGTTACCTATATCAAGAAGACATGTAGCAAATGAGTTGACCAAGCTGCGTTCATCTGCATTAATGCCTGGTCGTGCGAGCCTTACGTTTTCTGTGAGTGTAAAGACCATAAAAAAATCAGATTCAGAGATACAGGATGCTATTACTTCCATTTTTTAAGCTCGTTTCTTGACAGGAAGTGTTTGCCTAAAATATCCGCCTAGAACGACTGATTTACAACCAAAATAAGAACCCGGCATGTTTAGTATATCTCGCAGGCTTCTATCTAGTGCTTTATTACCTCGTCGATCTTTCATGGGAGGTTCATCCCATATTCTAAGATCCATGTCTGACAAAAATTTTCCTATATGAGTGTTTTTGGTAATCATCAACTGGGAGTGTGCAGTCCAGTCTGATGGGAGAAGCAAAGGAGCATCACGACTGCTAAAACAATTTTCCGGTCTAAACGTAGAGCACTGATGATCGTTTTCCACAGAAAAGTTTTACCCGTTCCGCCATGACCGTAGACATGTATTAGTTCTTGCTTTTTCGCCGCATTGGCGTTTATGATGAGTTCGTAGATTTTCTTTTGGTCATCATTCAACTTTGGAACGGAACACAGTGAAAATTCCTGTCTTCCAGAAGCAATATGTTACTTAACTGAGCTAGTGATCATTCAGGGCCGATGGTAGAGGATAACCTCTAATTCATACAATATGTACCCTTGTAAGTTGGCTTTGTTAACATGGTAGTTTGGGATAGTGATAGTTTCTAATACTTTTACGGGGATATCGTGACCCATTTCCGGCCAGTATTTTCTCCAAAATCTTGACGGATCAGCTTCGTCACAGTAGGTATGCAAGTGGGTGAAAAGGAATCTGAGTTCAGCAGAAGTTGCAGAACCACATGTTTCCTGAATGGCGACATCCCACTCCTTGTCGTCGCCATTTACAGTCTGCACTTCAAAAATATCTCTGCAGCCTTTTTGATGACACTATAGCATCCTAAAGTATAAGAGTTCTCCAGAAGTCGGGCCACTAACTTTTTTTTATCTGTGTACCATACAAACTCTGATGGAAATTCCAAATATGTCAAATGCCTTCATGTTTCATTAGCTGCATTGTAATGGGCCTTTGGAAATGTACTTGAAGAGGTATTTAATCAGCATGCTCCATCCACAGTATTCGACGTTAATGTGGGCTTGAAACACTAGGCACAGGGCACGGTTGTATGGGATGACGAGCTGTTGTCTTACTTCATTTCATACCTTAGCTTGTTGTGGAAATACTAGTGTCTTCTCCGATAATGCACATGTCCTTTGTTGTCAAAGAAGGTTGCGGACTTGCGGGTGTGTATAATTTTTTGGGAAATTCTTGGTGCACACTGAACCTTGCGTACATGGCGTGTTCAAGTTATCAGCTCCGCAGGGCCCATGGACCATCATTTCAGAAATAGTTTTGTATCCGTGAAGGTCAATCTTTGGGTCAGGTAGCTCAGAGGAAATATCTGAAAATAGAGAGAACATCTAAGTAGTGCGCATACATGTAGCATGGTCCTCCTGTGAGGGAATACGATTCTTCCTCCAACTTCAAGCCGCTGTTGTGTATTCCGCCAAAATGCCTCATTCTATTTTCAACTCCTTTGTCCGTATCATAAATATAAAGCTGTAAAAACCTCGGCGGGTCGCCTGCAACCGGGCACAACGACCCAATCCAGTGATACACCTAAAAGTCGTTGCAAACATCTGATGTACGGATGTTCTCCATAAAAGTACTTGTTTCGAAGGAGCTGCTCAATGTATTTAGGAGTATCTGGTTCTGGTTCCATGAAAATTCTTCCTCCTCCACAACACAAATGGCACTCAACTCGTCCATAGTTAGAGTTTTTTTTGAGACGTTCACCGTACCAAAAAGTGGCGCCACAATGCCGACATTGTTGGTTACAGTCTCTGAGGTCTGCATAAGTTGGTGATGTTCCTGCGTTCAACTTTTTAGCAACATATCAGTGTATTGTAGAAGAAAAATTCAGGGCAAAGATTCAAGCAGATGAATTAAATGACAAAATCGGTACAAAATATAAGAAGATACAAATAAGATGTTTACCGTCGTAGATAGAAAAAAACTATAAACAATGAACGGCAACTCTAACCAATTAGCACATAAACATAAGCCGTTAAAGTAAATGAGTAACCTGTAGGGTCAAGAAACATGGAGTATGCGGACGGATTATGAATAGAGTGTGGGACCCCAACCGTGTTGGCATTATCAGCGTTTGCAACATCAGGTGGATATCATGGTCTTAAACTTCGTGTATAATCAACATGTGGGTGTGCCGTGCATTTGCCACACCTTGAAGCGATTCACTGCATGTCTGTCCGTGTTCCTGAAATATTAAACGGCCATAGAATGAACGTTAGGTCGGACAAACTGCCGCGGAATCTGAATGAAGGAAAAGCTAATAAATTTCTCATACCTTTCAAGGATACAAGTGTTCTGCATCTGTCTGGTTTGAACAGAAGTGGGATGACAATCAGTTGAAAACACTGGCCTGATATTTTGGCGAGTGCATTCAGACTGCATCCGTGGACCGCCCTACTTAAGCTCTGACTGAGCATTTCTGTTGGCGGAATTCAAATAAGTTGCAGCTAGAGCCGATGGCGTTTCTTCTGAACATACATTCCAAAAAGTAATAACATTAAAGGAAGATCTGAATAATCACCACAAATACAAACAGTTCAAAGGTAATTTATCTTATTTTACTCAAGTTTTACTGGTTTATAATTTATTATCTCCTTCTATGTAAACTATTGAAAAACACTTGTACAGGAAATCAAAGACACCGATGTAATTCTTACTAACGAAGAGCTCATGACTCGAGAAATCTGATGTAGAAAGAGGGAGAGCGTGGAATCAATTTGAGATTGTTTTACTGAATGTATCGTACTCATTTTGATAATGTAATCAACTTGAGATTGCTTAAACAGGTTGAGTTGTCGAAGCTTAAACGTTGTTCTAAACCATTTTTACGCAAATTACTGCAAATTGAAAATGGGTTAAGTCGGGATTATTGTGTCTTTAGTACTGAGACTTTGTGTTACGTAAGTTAGCATTGAAAAGAGTGAGATTGCTGAGAATATGAATAAGGGTATCGACCGCTTTGCACATTCAAATTTTTGCTCTCGGTCGCTTTGAATTTTATTGCTCACAAAAGATCTAAAAACAAAATATACATCTAAAATAGCTCAAATAAGCTGTAAAAAGCTTTAAACAAGACTCAAATAACTTTACAAGCCTAAAAACAATAGGTATATAACAGTTTTATCAAATACAATAAACATCAACATTCAAAATCTTAACAATAATAGAGCTCAAATAAGCCATAAAAAACTTTAAACAAGACTCCAATAACTTTAAAGCCTAAAAACAATAGGTATATAACAGCCTTTTGCGACTGCCGGATCCCACTGACATATTATGAAGATAATTTAAGCCCCGTTTGTGAAGCCATAAGTCTTCAAATTACAAATTTGGGGCTTATGAAATATAAGACGAAATGGGCTTATGTCTCACAAGCCTAAACAAACACCATCTAAAAACAAAACAATTGGTTCGACATACACTCATACACGTCTCGCTATCTCCTCTTCCAAAAAAAACTAGATCTTAACACTTTCAGAAAAACGAAACTTACACCATCGCTTCTTCCCAGTTTTGCCTGTTCCAAAAAAATATATGAAGGTTATGGAAGAAATAATAAAAAGCTCAACTGTATAAGCACATAAACCCGAAAAAAATCTATCTAACAATTTAATTGACGGTACCTAGTAGCGCCGTCCACCTGCACGTTGACCACTTGATGCCTCGGTTCGACTAGCAGATCGGCGAATAGGACCTTGGCTTGTCCCTGCCTCCACAGTTATTGTTGGAGAAGAAGTGACCCATTCAGATTCACCGCTTTATAAAAGCTTACTACGAGCATTATAATAAAAAAACAGACTTTAAGCAATAATTAGAAAATAATGAATGATAATCCAAAATTTTCAAAGATGATAATCAACCTTTGGGTGGTGACGTTTTATGTCATCGCAGAAATAAACTCTTAGCTTCTTTGAGTTTGCGACTGCCGGATCCCACGGATATATTATGAAAATAAGCTAAATCAATTGTGTTGAAACGAAAAAAACGAAATGGTGGTGGCAAATTGTCGTAGTCGATTTGGTACATAACCATCTTTACGAGCCAAGTGAAATAAAACTAAGTGATTTGTTCAAAAGTGTTTTGTGGTTAAAGATGTGATTTTTAAGACACGCACACACTCATCATGATTCACACATTACCAGAAAATCAAACTAGAAACTTGCTCACGTGTTAAACGCTGTCAATGTATAAAAGATCACCAGATTCAAATCAGAACACAGTTAACTTCTTATAGCTAAGAGCAACATAACTAGAATATATAAACAGAGCAGACATGCGCAAATGTTTAACAAATGTATGAATCATTCACGATCAAAACTTGTGTTATTCGTAATTTGTAGCTCTTCACTTCTACTGTTGTTCATTTGGATATGGATATAACACATTACATTATAGGAAAGTCGTTGTTTTGGATATGCCTTAGCCAACACCAAGCTTCACTTGGCTCCGTCCTTAACAAATTCGCGATTCACTCAAAATCATCAATATATTTAAAGCGTACGTCATCATGTAAATCATGTATGGACGATAAACAAAGAATTTTGAGTATGAATGAGCTATTTGAACAGTTACATATTAAGCTTATATCTGTTAAAGAAAGTATTTGCTTAATAAACGACTTATTTCTTCGTCGCTATCTTCTTTGTACACAAAACACACCATTTTTAGCACAAAATTCAGCACCCAACCCACCCATTTCAGCACAAAAATACGCAAATTTCAGCACCCAACCACCCATTTCAGTACTCAAACACGCCCATTCTAGCACTCAATTCAGCAGTAAAACACACTCATTTCAATACACAAACAAGCATAAATAGCTCAAATAAGCACTAAAAAGCTGAAAAAAAAACACTCAAAAACCCTAAAATAGCTCAAACCAGCACCGTAAAAAGCTTTAAGCAAGACCCAAATAACTTTAAAAACAATAGGTATATAACAGTTTTATCAAATACAATAAACATCATCATTCAGAATCTTAACAAAAACAATAAAAACTGAAAACAACCTTTTGAGACTGCCAATACCTACTGATATATTATGAAGATAATCTAAACCCCTTTGTGTGAAGCCCATATGTCTTCAAATAAGCCAGGGGATTATGAAATATAAGCTTATGTCTCACAAGCCTAAACAACACCCTCTAAAAAGAAAAGCTTATGTCATACACATTTCGCTAAACTTTTGTCCTAAATGTTGATTTTAGGACTACAAATAGAAACCTCTTGAGCTGCATCAGATGATTCAAATGTCGCTTTTGCAAATCCTGTAAAGAACTCATTGATCCAAATCGATTTGACTTTCACATCTCTGTCAAATTTCTTGAGCTGGCCAACACTGTCCATTAAACCACAAGCAGAAATTTACATGTAAAAAATAATACAACGTATAAAATACAAAAACTACTAACAGCAAAATTAAAAAAAACATACAATTGCTTTATGTCGAATCCATCAGCCAAATTTTTCACTATAAGCTCTTTACCAGTGACTTTGCACTGCATTAAAAACAAAAAAAAAAAATCATTTCTTATTACAGATTTTAATAGGCCAAATAATAAGATATTAAAAATCTGATTACCAAAAACACTTGAATTTAAATAAAGTCTGCAGATTACTAACCATCAGTTCATCAGCAGCATTAAAGACTCTGTCAACTTCGTGTTTAGTAAAATTTCTTAGTACACTAGAGCCCTATAATATAAAACTGACTTGTGTCAATAGTTACCAAATAATAATTAATAATCCAAAATGATCAAGGTTTTAGTAATCAACCTTCGGCATCCTCATATTGTTGCAGTCATAAACTCATGCGTCCTTAAGTTTCTGTATAAGTCTTTCTGAAACTCCATACTGAATCACTGGATGACAAGCAAATCAAATTAGCAAATACAATTATACATAACAAATTTTGATAACATATTTGTGCGTTTATTCTTAATTTCTTATGCTAATTAAACACCTAATAGCAAATAGCAAAGCATAAGTAATTAGTTCTCATCCATTTCAGGTGGGGTTTATTTACGGCGAGTTTTTGTGTGATTTTGGTGATATTAAATGAGTCGATGACAAGGTGTGTTAATTTAGAATGAAGTAGGTGGTTACGGTTAAGGTTTCAGACGCAGTTTGATATTTTCCGGCGAGTTGTGTTGTTATGTCGACAAGTTTATTATGATTATGGTGTGGTGTGTTGTTGAAGGAGCGGTAGCAGTGAAGGTTTTCGACGTTGTATGATGATTTTCGACGGGAGTGATTTTTTTAGCGAATGGTTTTGGGGGTTAGAGAGGTTGTATGTATTTTGTTGAGAAATTTTTCTAATAAATGAGGGGTATATGATGCATTTTTATTATTTTTATATGGTTGGTGGATTATATTTTATGGCCCATTTAGTTATTATGTTCGAAAAAATCTTGGCTCAAAACTAGGGGTGTAATCGAGTCGAGACGAGCTCAAGCTTAATAGGGCTTGAGCTTGGCTTGATTCTAAAATTGTATGTTTGAGATTAGCTTGATAGTTTGTCAAGCTTTATCAATACAGGCTTGAGTTTGGCTTGATAAGACTTGATAAGGCTTGATAAAAGCTTGAGTTTGGCTTGAAAAGCTTGAATATATATAAATTTAATTTTTTTATAATAAAACTTATCAATAAACATATGTAAAAAAATCATTACTTAAAACAAATTTGATTTATTTAACATTAATAAAACGAATAATAAAATCATCGTACAGTCTTGGTTTCAAAATGTGTTTTGTGCTACAATACGATTAAGGTCCCAAAGGCCATTACATGATGTGAATGTGAACGCAATTTGGACACGTTGCGTTTAGTATTAAGAACAGTACAAAAAATATTTATACACATATTATAATCCACCAAGTACCGACTAAATACAATAATTAAATTTACAAAAATAAATAATCATTTAAAATACAAAGAACTAAAATATAAATATAATCAGAGTTAAAAAAATATTTTAAAATATATTATTTATTTATGAAATTAGGTTAATACTCAAATTAACAATTAGTTGTTTATATAAATTCATAATAAAAACATATTTTTTAAGAGTTTGAAAAAGCTTGATAAAAACTCGAGTCGGACTATCAAAAGCTTGAGCTTGAGCTTGATATAGTTTCGAGCTATTTTTTAAGGCTTGAGCTTGATAAAAGTTTGGCTTGATCGAGCCAAGCTCGAGCTCGAACTCAAGTTGCTTAATAAAAGCGTGGCTTGATTACAGTCCTACTCAAAACAAATCAATGCCATTATTTATTATATATAAATTTATGTCACATCAAGTTATAATGCCCAAATTCTCATCCTCACCCCATCTGGTAACTTTTGAGTATTTATATTTTATTTTTATTTCTAAAAAACTTTTTAAATTTGTTTTTTTATGATTTTTTTAATCAAAGTTTTCTCTTTTTGAAAAGTTCTTGTTCAAAACAAAAATTTCAAATTTTTTTCTAACAAAATATTTCTTTTTCCAATTTTTTCAGTTTTTTTATTTCAATATAGTAACGGAAAGCTTTTTTTTTGAAATAAAATAAACTTTTTTTTATGATTTAAAAAAAATGGTTTTCATTTTTTTTAATATCAAAATAGTAGGTGAACTTTTTAATGATATTAGAAAAAATAAAACTATGAAATTATAGTTTTATTATGAAATGACAGTTTTTTAAAAAAAAACTAGATATTTCTTATGAAATTGCAAATTTTTAAACCAAATTACAAATTTTTTTAATAAATTACGATTTTTTTAAAAAATTTACAATTTGTTTTATGAAATAAACGAATTTTTTTTTCAAAAATTACAATTTTTTAAGATAATTACAGTTTTTATGAATATACGAAATTTTTAAAAATGCAGTTTTTTATGAAAGTACAATTTTTTAGGAAATTACAATTTTTTTTAAAAGTACATTTTTTTATCAAATTACAACTTTTTTTTAAATTACAATTTTTTTATGAAATTACGGTTTATTTTCAAAGTTACAATTTTTTTTCCATGAAATTCCAAAAAAAAAATAATGAAGTTACAATTTTTTATGAACCGATCTAAAAACACCTGAGCAAATGAACCCGAAAACCGAACTGAACGATAAACCGAGCCGAGCCGAGCCGAACCGAACCGAGCAAATTCGGTTCGGTTTTCGGTCTTGAATATTTGTGTCGGTTTTGCTCGGTTCGGTTCGGTTTCGGGTTAAAAACATGAAAAATATGCCTAAAATATATATTCGGTTCGGTTCTACTCGGTCTGATTCGGTTTCAGTTTTGCTCAATATAATTCGGTTCGGTTTTCGATCGGAGATTTTTTCAAAATCGATTTTCAGTTCAGTTCGAATTTATTCAGTTCGATTCGATTTTGAACCGATGCTCAGCCCTAAAACAACATGTGTCACACAAAATCACTAGGAGCTTCTGCATAATGTCCTTCAACAATGACTCCCACGATTTTCATATTACTTCACAAAATTCATAACGTAAAAGTTATACTCAATAACGAGCATCATACTTTCGGATAAGGCTACCCGCAACACGGGGGATTTATCTCGGTCGGTTGTAGGTCGCGATCAAGTCGTATCGTTGTGACGATTCGCTCGCCTTAGACGGTCGCCCTTATTACCCACGACTTTTTTGTTTGTGAATCTGTTTGTGTTTGTGTTGCATGTGTTTGTGTTTTTGTTGGAAAAAAAATTAAATTAAATTAAACTTGTTTTAATCATGTTTTAATTATATCAACTTTATTAAAAAAAATTCAAATTTTAATAAATTGAGCTTTGGTTAATTCCTCGCAACATATATTAATTTGACAATTTTGGAGTTAGTTTTAGGCTTTTAACTAATGCATTTTACACTCTTTACTTCTAATTAAGTCTTTTTTAATTATTTTTTAACGATATTTAAAAATAAATTATTGTAATGTTTTTATTTTATTTAAATAATTATTTGAAAAATATTTTTTAAAAAAATTGAACTAAATCGTCTTGTTAGGACAAATATATCGCATTAGGTCGCAAGAGAGAGAAAACTGACGTGTTAAGATCAGGTAGCCTAAACTCGTGATAATAAGTGACACGCAAACCAAATTGAACAAATAACACAATAATGAACCTAAAGCGTCTAACTAACATCCAAAAATCACCTAGAACATCAAATCAATCGTTCAAATCCAACAATTAGCAGCCTAAACAACATATTTAAACAAACTGATCTAAATATTAGGAGGATATTTAAAACAAATATACTTATGACTATTTTAATCATATGATAAAAAGTATATGACTAATCCACCAATTTTAATAAAACTTGTACACATAGTTACCGACGCAGGATATTGGATTGTGGGATGCAAAAAAATTTTTTTACCATAACAAGGCAAAAAAAATACTAGAATCTGAATTAAAAAACCGACTTAAACTTTAAAATGTAAGATTTTTAGTTTTTAGTGTGTTAAATGTTAAAATTCAATGTGTGAGTGAGTGTGAGTATAAAATCCAAGAAAATACCAATCAACACTACAAAGAAAAAAGGACTAAATCCTATAAAAAGAAATCAAGGACAAAATTGACTTTTTTAGAAAAAATTGAAATTGTTTTGGATACAAATGTGTTTCTTATATGTAAGCCCATATAAATTAGGCTATGTTTTCTATTTATACCCTATTGGGCTTTTAGGATCCAACTAAGGTAAGCCCATTATATTTTTTTATTACTCTGATAGCCTCATTAAACTAAGCCCATTATGTCATATAACTTTTAGAAAAGACGAATCTTGCTTACGACTAATATTGTCTCAAGAGTAAATAAACTTTGCTATCGAAAATGATTGAGTTTGTTGCTAGTGTTCCATATTTTCCAAACCACCTTTACTCATACGGAACAAACTCGATCGTTTTAAGAGAAGAGTTTTGGTTTACTTTAGCTTGTGGTTTGGTTTTGGAACCTTACCTTAAATATCCTAAAAGAGTTTTATGTCGATGATCGAACACATAATATAGATATGTCTTCTTATAAGGTGCAACTGACGTAAGTAAATGGATTTACCACATTACATTATAGGAAAGTCATTAGTATAGTAAATGTTTTGGACGGCCTTAGCCAACACCAAGCTTCACTTGGCTCCGTCCCTCATGCTTAACAAATTCGTGATTCATTCAACAACGTCAATATATTTAAGGCGTACGTCATCATGTAAATCATGTATGTACACAAAACACACCATTTTAGAACAAAATTCAGCAGCCGACGCAAACTTCAGTACCCAAGCCACCCATTTCAGCACCCAAATACGCAAACTTCAGTACCCAACCCACCCATTTTAGCACTCAATTCAGCCGTAAAACACTCATTTCAATACTCAAACAAACACTAAAAAGCTGAAAAAACACTCGAAAACCTTAGAATAGCTCAAGCCAGCACCTAAAAGGATCTAAAAAAACAAATAATATACACATCTCGAATATGTATAGTAGTAAAAAACTTTAAACAAGACTCAAATAACTTTAAAAGACAAAAAAACAATAGGTTTTATCAAATACAATAAACATCAACCTTCAAAATCTTAACAATAACAACAATCAAAATTGAAAACAACCTTTTGGCGACTACTGATATATTATGAAGATAATCTAAACCCCTTTACCCATAAGCCTTCAAATAAGAGCTTATGAAATATGAGACGAAATGGGCTTATGTTTCACAAACCTAAACAAACACCCTCTAAAAACAAAACAATTGGTTCAACATATAGTCATACACATTTCGCTATCTCCTCTTCAAAAAAACTCAAACTCTTGAGAAAAACCCAAACTTGCACCATCGCTTCTTCCCAGTTTACCTGTTCAAAATTGAAAGTTAGAAATAATAACAAGATGAAAGCTAACTGTATAAGCACATAAAGCCGAAAAAAATCTATGAACAGTTTCAGACTCTTATTCCTAGTAACTATAATTAGTAATGTCACAATTTACTTGAACTGTACCTAGTATGGTCATTCACCTGCACGTCGACCAATTGATGCCTCGGTTCGACTAGCATTATTTTTGTTCAAGAAGTGACCCATTGAGTTTCACCGCTTTGCCGAAGCTTGAGAATCATATCAACGAGCCCTATAATAAAAAAAACAGAGTTTAGGCAATAATTACTAAATAATGAATGATAATCCAAAATTTAAAAAAATGATAATCAACCTTTGGGTCGTGAGGTTTTAAGTCATCGCAGAAATAAACTCTTCGCTTCTTTGAGTTTGCGACTGCCGGATCCCACGGATATATTATGAAAATAATCTAAACTCGTTTTGTTGAAACGAAAAAAGCGAAATGGTGGTGGCAGATTGTCGTAGTCGATCCGGTACATAAACATCTTTATAAAATTGTTTGTTTTTACTTTTATGATTTGATATCTTACTGCTAACAATTGTGCAAAGTGTTGAAAAGTGTTGTGGGTTGAAGATGTGGTTTTTTCAGCTGTGTGTTTGAGGGTTTGAAATGGAGGCGTTTGTTTATTGAGTGGTAGGGTTGTTGTGAACCGTTGGATCTAACTCAATATGGGTGGTGGTTGATTGTTGTCTGGTTTTGTGTAATTTAAGTACTGATATTGCTATTTTATTGGGGTGCTACTATACATACCCCCCTACCCCACTAAATAGTACACAAAAAAAGTACAAAATATTCCTTTTGTCCCCTCCCTGCTTCAGCCAGACACAGTTTTTATCAGTTTCTGTTCCGCGTTTTTTGTCTGTTTAATTTTTTTGAGTCACAAAAACTTATTATTTTTTTTCCGCACTTTCAGTTTCACAGTTTTATAACAAATACTAAATTATAAAAATTAAAAAAAAAATAAAAAAAATAAAAAAAATAGAAAAAGTAGGGGGGTATAGCTTGTAAAAATGGAGGGGTCTTGATAACCTTGCCCATTTTATTGAGAGAAAATTTCTATTTTGGGTAAGGATGATAACAGGTCGGGTTTGGGTCGGGTTTTAGTGAACCCATTCTCGTTTATAAAATTAGTACCCGTATTCGCTCATCACCCGACGGGTACCCGATTAGTATTATTTATCGGGTTTTTGGATTTTACCCACGGGTATCGGGTATCCACAATTAAATTTCCGGGGCATTATTGTGCGTATAATGTTAAGAAAAACCATAAAAACACCAAAATACCATAATATGGGTGGTTGATTGTTGTATTATTTGTGTGATGAGTGTGACATTCTGCTCTTGTACAGGGTTATAAATAGCGGGAGTCGTGATGTGACGTAATTATGCGTTTTATCAGTCAAAACGAAGCTTAGCATTTTAAAACGTGTTTTATATTAGTATAACATATAAAAATGTTTATTTGTTTTATTATATTTTTAAAACGTGTTTTATATTGGATGTCTAGTTACACTCACTTGATCCAGTAGACCAGAAACGGTTATCTTTGAATCAGATACACAATACATTGTTTAAAAAATTGTATAACATAGAAACTTATGATAAATTATAACTTGTTTCATACAATGTTGGCACAAATAAGTACATAACCAAGTTCCACTAAAACTAAGCTCCAAAAATATACAAACATGTGGATACACTTTTTGTACTGTAATTTACAGGCCTCCAAGGCATGTAAAACGTGTATCTGGATTAGTATGATGCATCACCGCCTGCAATGTCATGGTCTTGGCATCGAGGGACCAGATTTTGCCAGTCGCCTACTTGCCTTGAGTTGTAGAAAGTATGCGACCAGTCTTACCATATGCTTCTCAGAAATCATTGTTGTTCTGTTAACCAGTAACTGTAATAATGTAACCTTGCATATATAAGCTGTTTGGCAACGGTTTCATGGGACGTTCTTGAACGCTCACACAATTTCACTGTGGGTTGCAAACTGCATCTTCTTTTCAAGGTCACGGGTTATTTACTGCTTTCGGGTGGTATACGTGCATGTTATGAACCGAAAAGTTAAAATTTAATAACATCAGCTTTAAAAAAAGCTCTCTCTAAGTTATTGTAAACTATAGTGTTAGTGGGCAAAGCTGTGGTGGTTGTGATCGGGTTGGCGATGGTGGTGCTATCTTCTACTCGGTCTACTACATTGTGAGGTGGAGTTCGTCGAAGAATAAGCAAGCAATGTTTAGTATAAAAAAATCACATACAGAAGTATCAAAATTGACAATTTTCTAAAACAATCAGACATTGATTGTAAACTTAAGTATGTTAACTTAAGTATATATTATTTTGATAATTACTAGCACGGTACCTGATGTAGTATTTTTGTACATACTTTATTTTAGGAAAAACAAAGCGACAAAAGTCGTGGGTAAGTATTAAGTATCAACGTTTAGGAAAACGTCAACACCGACAATCGAGTTCGTTCTCGAGGAGGTTTGGTGTTTAGCCAACAATTATAGACGTTATTTATTCAAGTAATTACGTTTATGGAAAGAACTAAAGAAGGGAAAATGGAGATGAATTACGTTAAAAACGGTCGAAAATGCTTAAACGTACGAACGTAAAAACGCGACCAAACGAAAACTTTTACCTAAAAAATAATTAAAAATTACTAAAAAGTCCTAAAAATTTTAATTAAAAATAAAATATAAACTAAAATATTTTAAAGTGCGTAAATTATTTTATATTAATTTTTAAACTTAATTAAAAATCCTAAAAAATGAATTAACTAAGAAAAGGACAAAATTCAAACTTTATTATTTGCAAACCTATTTTATACTATTTAAAAACTAAAGATATTTTTTTGAAAATTTTTTAAAACTTTTTTCTATTTTTTTTTTACTTTTTAAAATTTAAAATAAAAATAATCCTAATAAAAAAACTAATAAAGCGAAAAATCTAATTTCTTTTTTAAAAAATCCTAAACCTCACTAGGAACAAAGGAAAAATAATAAATAAGAAAAATGTTTGACACAATAAGCTGGAAAAAAGCTGAAAAGCTCACGGTTTGATTAATAAGCTAAAAACAAAATTGGTATATGAATTAAACAAACCACCCGAAGGAAAGTAAAGTCCCTATGGCTCGATGGTTAAGGTGTTGGTGCGTGGGGGCCGTGTCGCAGCAGGTTCGAGTCCTGGCCACACCTAACATTTCTTATAACTTTTTTTTTCTTTTCTTGTTTACTCCACACCCACAGTAACTATATTAACCCAAAACACTTAACAAAGTTCAAATTAGGCACGAATTAAGTCCAATCTAAGCTCAAATGATGTACAGATCATACTTTTTGTTATTGTTTCTTGTGACTAGGCTGTAGGGGGATTTTTGAATGCCCGGCTAGGATGATGTTGGTTGCTTGGGCCACAAACGGCACCCCTACAACCTTGTAGGGAGTCAATACAACACACAAAAAACGCAGCAAAGCAAAATCAATCAAATACAACAGTAATAATCAAGTCAATGAGCAAAAAGATTACTCGGGCTGCTGGTTGTGAATAGCACTGCCAGTGGTCTAAGGCGATCCAACGCTATGAGAACGTGGACTAAAGCTAACCTAACCTAAAGCACATGGCATAGGGACCTAAGGTTTATCCTTAAACTGACTACACAGACGATATTAAATCAAAAATCACAACAAGACCCCCTTGGGCACCTGCTGATATAGGCAGTTAACAGAAACGGAGGTCTGCTGGTTTGTGTGATGAAGCAGTGAGCACTAAATGATTATATGACCGCCAAAAGCTCCCAAATCATGAGTAACAGCTGGATGAGATCCTAACCTAACCTATTTCTACTGAATTACCAAGGCTCAAGCCAAATAGCAACACACGACACCCATAATATACTACCCCTACTGTTGGTTTTTATCAGCGAGCTATACTTGCTGTGTAAAGCTACACACACCTAAGGATGATGGTTTGGTTATGTTACCTTTAGTCGCCTTTTTGTCTCTTCGGGTCTGCAGGCGGATCTTGAAAAAGGGGTCTTTTCGCTGATTTACTTTTTTCTTCTTGGATGTCAGGTATTTTTCGCACTGGTTCATCTGTTGTTGCAGGACTTGCTGGCGGGGTTCCTGTTGTTGAAGGGGGTTAGGTTGCAGCTAAATTGTGGCATGATTTATCGGTATGACCTTTGTTTGCTTCCTGTCTCGGCTGGGTCTGTGATGTAACCTCTGAAATCATACTTGTATATTTGGTAAGCAGATAGCTTGTATGACATTACCATGCAATGATGGTACTGACAGATTAATAAATGGTATGTGTATTGTATCTAAGATGAACTGATGCGTACCTCTCGGTCTAGTAGGCTGCAGCAAAATCCAACTGGAGTCAGATCGGGTATGCTTTTGGCGGTCCATTTTCTATATACCCTTGCTTCAAGCACTTTGTTGCCTGATCTTTCGTTTAGCTGAGCGATAGTGGTTCGCTCCATTGTAGTGGTAACCCTGAAGAAACAGGAACCTAGTAGTAACAAATTACAAAAAAGACCGCAGGTCTGAATTCATGAGAAAACAATTATTGTTCACAAAAGTGGTGTTTGGCGGCTGATCTTCGTGGGGCTCGATCAGTATTCCAAATTTTGTTTTAAGGACTGTTTCCGATTGAAGATGAAGGGAAGGTTTGGATCTTTACGGATCAGAGGAATTCAGTGGATAAAAACTTTTCCCCAACTCTTGTTCCCATGATAATATGTACTTCAATAAGCTTCGTCATCAGCTGTTTGACTATCATCCTTGTGCCATTGCATAACTCGCCTGCGAGGTTCACGTTCCTTAGAAGCATGACTGGTTTTCCAACTTTAAGTTGGAGCCGGTGTGGAGGAAATCCTGGGAGTTTATTTGTGTTCAAGTGCTCCATAGCCCATAGGATACAACATTTCTGTCTCTCCGCTGTCGTTTCCTACCGGGGTCGCTTGGTCAGGGCTTACATAGGTTGTACTCTCACCCTGAATCATTGAAAAAACTTGTGAGTTTATCATATCTGCGGTTTCATTTTTTTGACACACGATTGCTTTGTGTTGAAGGGTTACTGCGGAAGGTGTTAGTAGTGTGTTCTGATCATAATTGAAGTCAATGAGGTTGGGCAGACCTTGTTCATCAGGTGTCATGCAATAGGTGGGAGGAATCCCAACCCAGGAGGTATTTTCAGCGTCCTCTTCATCTGGTTCACCAATTTTCCCGTCACCTATATCAAGAAGACATGTAGCAAATGAGTTGACCGAGCTGCGTTCATCTGCATTAATGCCTGGTCGTGCGAGCCTTATGTTTTCTGTGAGTGTAAAAACCATAAAATGTGACCAGAGATCGGATTCAGAGATACAAGATGCTATTACTTCCATTTTTGAAGCTCGTTTCTTGACAGGAGGTGTTTGCCTAAAATATCCCCCTAGAACGACTGTACCCCCCAAAATAAGAACCCGGCATGTTTTTAGTATATCTCACAGGCTTCTATCTAGTGCTTTATAACCTCGTCGATCATTCATGGGAGGTTCATCCCATATTCTAAGATCCGTGTCTGCCAAATTTTTTCCTATATGAGTGTTTTTGGTAATCATGCACAGGATTCATCAACCGGGAGTGTGCAGTCCGGCCTGATGGGAGAAGCAAAGAAGCAATTCCTGATGACCGCTAAAACTTTTCCGGTGTGAACGTAGAGCACTGATGATCGTTTTCCACAGGAAAATTTTACCCGTTCCGTCATGAACTTCCGTCATATAGTCCCGACTTATAATCGCTTCTGATGTCACTCTGGTGTTATCTTATAGAGTCTAGGCGGTTTTGTTCTATTGAACAGTAAACACCGACGACATACTGTTGGAAAGGCCTTCCTCGCCTAAAAAGCAGATGGTATTGGTTCACTCGAGAGTGCATCTGATACGCGTAGTCTGCATTCATTGTTACTCGCTTTGCCTTCCCACTTCCGTCGGCTGATTTTAGTTTGAGTTTCGTGTGAAACCCCAAGTGTCCATAGATAAACAGCAGAGCGAACTGCAGTGACATGTATGATGCATGCAACTTGTTAATTCTCTTAGGCGTTCCATCTTCTGATTGGATAATCACATCAAAATCTGTGCGACTTGTAGGCCCGTTCTCAAGAACTATGGCCCCAAGAGTGTTGGACGTAGGGGAGCTCATAACCTCTGGCTCCTTCAGCATTGTAAAGCCGTATTTTGAGTTTAGGAAGAATATCTAACAATCTGAATTTATCCTTTGTGACGTTCACCGTACCAAAAAGTGGCGCCACAATGCCAACATTGTTGGTTACAGTCCCGAGGTCTGCATAAGTTGGTGATGTTCCTGCGTTCAACGCTTTAGAAACATATCAGTTAGTTGTAGAAGAAAATTTCAGTGCAAAGATTCAAGCAAATGAATTAAATGACAGAATCAGTACAAAATATAAGAAGATACAAATAAGATGTTTACCGTCGCAGACAGAAAAAAACTATAAACAATGAATGGCGACACTAACCAACTACCACAGAAACATAAGCCGTTAAAAATGGGTAGCCTGCAGGGTCAAGAAACATGGAGTCTGCGGACGGATTATGAATAGAGTGTAGGACCCCGACGGTGTTCCATTATCAACGTTTGCAACATCAGGTGGATATCATGGTCATAAATTTCATGTATAATCAACATGTGGGTGTGCCGTGCATTTGCCACACCTTGAAGTAATTCCCTGCATGTCTGTCCGTGCTCCTGAAATATTAAACAGCCACAGTATGAACGTTAGGTCGGACAAACTGCCGAAGAATCTGAATGAGCGAAGAGATCATAACTCGAGAAATCTGATGCAGATAGAGGGAGTGTGGAAAGAAGAAGTGATCGAGGAACAAATACAATTCACAAGAGTTGGCTTTCGAATATGAGTCTTTTGATAGTGTAATCACTCTGAGTGAGAAAACATATCGCTACAAATATATGTTTTTATCACTAATATTAAAAAATTTAATCATTATTTTTAATACTTTTACTAAGTATTTGATATAAATCTGCAAAATTTATATACTTTTATTATAGTTCTTATTAGTTTTTACTAATTTGTCGATTTTGACCGCCGTTTGACTAAAACGGCAAGTTTAGCCGATATGCGAAATGGCGTGGCGTCGGCCGCCATGGCCGATGTTTATAACATTGCTCAGTAGTTCGAAGCTTCTTCACATCTCCATCGTTTCTTCCGTGAGCTGAATAAACAGAACGAGAAAAGGTCAAAATCAGATAACGTAACTAAAATAAGGAGAATATTACTAATCAAACAGGATCGGATACATAAAGAACTGATATTCAAAGGATCACTGGAATTCGTATTTTTAAACAATATTAACATAGAGTGAAATCGTTAAAAACAAATATAAGTATAGAAAATAAAACGGGATCAAGCATCATGCATCATGACACGCATCGCTTATTTGTGTGAACCAAACTAGTACAGTAAACTCGCTCACAATAACATGAATCTGTACTTCATGTAACAAACAGCAAAACATGTTCTGTGTGCTTATGTTTACGCTAATGAAAAACCTAAAGACGGGCACACACTCATCATGATTCACACATTACCAGAAAATCAAACTAGAAACTTGCTCACGTGTTAAACGCTGTCAATGTATAAAAGATCACCAGATTCAAATCAGAACACAGTTAACTTCTTATAACTAAGAGCAACATAACTAGAATATATAAACAGAGCAGACATGCGCAAATGTTTAACAAATGTATGAATCATTCACGATCAAAACTTGTGTTATTCGTAATTTGTAACTCTTCACTTCTACTGTTGTTCATTTGGATATGGATTTAACACATTACATTATAGGAAAGTCGTTGTTTTGGACATGCCTTAGCCAACACCAAGCTTCACTTGGCTCCGTCCTTAACAAACTCGCGATTCATTCAAAATCATCAATATATTTAAAGCGTACGTCATCATGTAAGTCATGTATGGACGATAAACAAAGAATTTTGAGTATGAATGAGCTATTTGAACAGTTACATATTAAGCTTATATCTGTTAAAGAAAGCATTTGCTTCATTGATTTGCTTAATAAACGACTTATTTCTTCGTAGCTATCTTCTTTGTACACAAAACACACCATTTTTAGCACAAAATTCAGCATCCAACCCACCCATTTCAGCACACAAATACGCAAATTTCAGCACCCAACCACCCATTTCAGTACTCAAACACGCCCATTCTAGCACTCAATTCAGCAGTAAAACAAACTCATTTCAATACACAAACAAGCATAAATAGCTCAAATAAGCACTAAAAAGCTGGGGAAAAAACACTCAAAAACCCTAAAATAGCTCAAACCAACATAACAGTTTTATCAGATACAATAAACATCAACATTCAAAATCTAAACAATAACAAATAAAACTGAAAAAACAGCCTTTTGTCCCACTGATATTATGAAAATAATCTAAACCCCTTTTGTGAATCCGTCTTAAATAACAATTGTTAGACTAAACTAAACTTTTGTCCTAAATGTTGATTTTAGGACAACAAATAGAAACCTCTTGAGCTGCATCAGATGATTCAAATGTCGCTTTTGCAAATCATGTAAAAAACTCATTGATCCAAATCGATTTGACTTTCACACCTCTGTCAAATTTCTTGAGCTGGCCAACACTGTCCATTAAACCACAAGCAGAAATTTACATGTAAAAAATAATACTATAAAATACAAAAACTACTAACAGCAAAATTAAAAAAAAAACATACAGTTGCTTTATGTCGAATCCATCAGCCAAATTTTTCACTATAAGCTCCTTACCAGTGACTTTGCACTGCATTAAAAACAAAAAAAAAAACATTTCTTATTACAGATTTTAATAGGCCAAATAATAAGATATTAAAAATCTGATTAACAAAAACACTTGAATTTAAATAAAGTCTGCAGATTACTAACCATCAGTTCATCAGCAGCATTAAAGACTCTGTCAACTTCGTCTTGAGTAAATTTTCTTAAGACAGTGGAGCCCTGTAATATGAAACTGACTTGTGTTAATAGTTACCAAATAACTAATTATGATCGAAAAATATCAATGTTTTAGTAATCAACCTTTGGGTCGTGCATCTTCATATAGTTGCAGACATAAACTCCAGCCTCCTTAAGCTTCTGCATAAGCTTTTCTTGAATTCCATAACCGATCACTGATTGACTGATACAATGGTTTTATATGGGGTTCAAAATATTTCTCGGTATCCTCTCGAATTGATCTCAGTTAAAAGTGGAATGATTTGTTCTTGGTGACAAAAAGTGGATTTGGTTTTCTAATCTACTAAACAGATAAATGAATAAAATGGTAATGAAATAAACTTAAAACTAGCAACAAACAAAACTTGAATTAATACTTGGAGAAATACCCTTACAGTAAAATACCCTATGCGGAATGTTGGGCTTATGCGGAAAGTATGGCCATTCGGAAAGTTCCCTATGCGGAATGATTGCTATGCTGAATAAAAAGCTCAATTCGGAAAACTTGCTCTATGCGGAAAAAATAAGTTCTATGCGGAAAATAAGGACCATTCGGAAAAACCGGGCTATTCGGAATATTTGGCTTATGCGGAAAAATGCTCTATGCGGAAAGTAAGGACCATTCGGAAAGTTAGCTCTTATGCGGAAAATACTTCTATTCGGAAAAATCAAGTCTATGCGGAAAGATAGGTTCTATGCGGAAAAATGTGGCTATTCGGAAAAACTAACCCTATGCGGAATATCAACACCATTCGGAATATTTCAAATATTCCGAGTAAAAGAAAGTTAAAAACTCCATTCGGAATACCCAAAATTCCAAATAAGGCAAATGGAAGTCTCGCCTATTCGGAATATTGGGTCTGTTCGGAAAGTTTTGAAATGAAAGAACAGTAACAGTAGAGACGGAACAGGGGATACGAATTACAACCAAAATCTAACCAAATACTCAAAAAGGTTTTACCAAACTAACCAATAATCATTAACATACCATAAGAAACAAATCCCACCAATAAAAACACTAAATCAACAACTTTTTGAAATCAAACTTGAATCAAATAAGAAACTTAGAAACTTGCAATAAAAATGATGAAGAACAAGATAAATAGAAAGATGGAATAGATTGATTAATGGAAGAGTAACAAGGTTAATGAACAATGATTACAAGATTGAAAAAGAAAAATGAAAAATCATCAAACACCCTAGTGGTGTTTGTGATGAAAACCACGAACCAAAGGAACTGGGGAAAAGAAAAATGAACTACTCCCTAATTGTGTGAAGGGAAAGACTATTTATACTCCTAGTGGTTGGTTGGTGAGTGGGCTTTCTCCCTTTCTTCTTGTCTTCTCGTCTTTTCAGAAAAGTTGACGTTTCCGATTCTGATTCGGGATTTGTCGTCGATTAAATCCAACTCGTCTTTTAATTTCTTCGTTAAATAGACTTGAGTTTCTTCGACTTATGAAAATCTTCCATCTTTAGTCCTTTTCTTCGATAAATCTTCGAATAGGCCTAGTGACTTCAAATCTTTTGCATCTCTTGGACAATAAACTTCGTCTTGAGTCTTTTTCCTTGGTAAATCCCGTGCAATCCCGTGTTTTCTTCAATATTTATCCGGTTAGCTCTGAAAACACAATAAACACAAAAACCACGCATAATTCCAAACAATTGATATTAAATACGTGTTTTGGTCTTGTTTTAGCCCGAATTAAGTGGTAAAAGGATGGGTGTTTACACACCTATCAAATCCCCTACACTTAACCATTGCCATGCCCTCATGCAATGCTTAGTGATAAAGCAATTTTACATTTTTCTCGTAATTAATCAACCTTGGCCTTATTTAAATTCTACTAAACAACAATTAAAATACTAAGAGAACTTAAAACTTTTAAAATAAACAAAAGGATGGAAATAACTTGTAAAGAAATCAAAGACTTACATTAGGGCTTTGGTGTTGCGAAGATTTATCACCCTCAAGTTTCACGTTCCCCAAACTAAGCTTAAAAACGAGATCATTGTTATTATAAGTTAGTAAATCAAACACTTACACACATGGCTTAATTAAATGCTTAAACTCCCTTATTCCTAGGTGTATCTCTTATATTTTATTTTTGTCTCAGAATGATCATGAAGATGCATTTTTGGACTTATTTCGATAGTTTATTAAGGCTGAAAGCAAAGTAGGACGATTTGATCAATAGTTAGCTAAAGGACAAAATCTCTTAAAACTGCTTCTCGGGATATCAAAAAGTTCATATCTTGGCATAACTTGGTTCACGATTTGAGACCTTTCTCGGGCCGATATTTGGCATGTACTTCATACTTCATATCTTCGAGAGACGTTCTTGAGATAATGGTCTTCTCATCATAATAGAGTTTCTTCACTTGGAGACTTTTGAGGGGTACTCCAACTTTGTTGACCACGACTTCATGATTATTTCTTCAATCTCTAATTGGGATTTTGAGATACAACGATCCGCCTCCTTTTCGGACTTGGATCTATTTATCCTCATACCTTGTTAGGGTCTTTTCGGATAGACTTCTCCATGATCTTTATGGGAGTTGATTGCTTTTCGTCGTGAGTCTTGATCCTTCATATAGACTTTAGGAATAATGCTTTTCACATCACTTTGGATCTTCAGCAATAAAATTGAATCCTCATGCCTTGTTAGGGCCTTTTCGGACTCGCCAATCTTCGCGCCCCGTTTCATAAGTTATGCCTTGGCTATGAACTCTTATCATTACCGAGCAACTTTTAAACGATCTTGGGCTAGAAGCTAAGTAACTTTTCAAATCGTAAGACCTTACTTATTGCAGATAAATTATTAGCAAGTGATGGGAGAATAGGCAAATAATTACACCAAGTGAGCTTGCGCAAGAATACCGACTTATAATTGACTCTATCATTTCTCGTCCTCCACAATTTAAAATCTCAAGTAATGAGACTTGTGGACACTTAGCCTAATAAACCAATTTAGGTTTACATGGTTAAGGATACTAGCTAGAATAAACTTGGATAAGTCTATTCGGGTTGAGTCAAAATAAACGCAACGGGCCTAATATGTCAAAGATATCTAAACTAGATACAACACTTTATTAGTATTTTTGACTTTATTGCGGGATATATACATATGAAAGCAACGATAAAAATTTAAAAATTACGACTAAATGGCCAAAGTTAATAAAAAATTTGAAAAATGTTGAAAAATAGGATTTTCTGGTTAAATGAAGGCATTTTCATGGAAAAGTCCACTTAAAACTTCGATAGAAGTCTCCCCTACACTTAAGATAAACATTGTCCTCAATGTTTAAGCATGTGGGAAAAGTCTCCCCGACACTTATGACATTGTGCACGTTGGTTAACTCGAGTTAAGGAAGAGACGACTAAAGTGATCAATTTCAAATGTGAGTATGAAGAAAATTGAATCACGATAGTTGAGAGATAGAACCGGATTTCGGATTACACGGGAGCACGGTTCTTCAAAGATCTCCAAGATTGCATTTATCCCTGTAATCACATCACCACACAAACACAAACGACCAAAATAGGTCCTCCCTTACACTTAGGGGGTTAAAGGGATAGATACTCGGGCTGCCTCCCGAGGAGCGCTTGTTTTTGATAACCGAGTCACGAGCCTGACTCGACCCAAATTCAGTTCATGGGGAACGTGGTGAGGGATGGAATCACCTCCTTAGAGGTGTCCTCACCAAAGTACAACTTCACTCGTTGGCCATTCACCTTAAAATTTGGTCCATTAGGTTGAGCGAGCTCGAGAGTACCATATGAAAAAATTTGGGCAATGGTGAATGGGCCGGACCAACGAGATTTGAGCTTGCCCGAAAAGATTTTCAACCGAGAGTTAAAAAGTAAGACTTTGTCTCCAACATGGAACTCTCGGTTTTTGATCTTGGAGTCGTGAATGAGCTTAGTTCTTTCCTTATAGATCAAAGAATTTTCATAAGCCTCATTCCGAAGTTCATTCAGCTCATTGAGTTGGATCTTGCGTAGGTCACCGGCTTTGTTAATATCAAAATTAGCCCACTTCAAGGCCCAATAAGCCTTGTGCTCCAACTCAATGGGGAGGTGGCACGCTTTCCCGTACACAAGACGATAAGGCGTACAGCCGATCGGGGTCTTGTAAGCAGTACGGAAAGCCCACAAAGCATCATCAAGTTTATCAGCCCATGCGGCACGATGCTCTCCCACAGTTCTTTCAAGAATTCGCTTCAGCCCTCGGTTGGATATTTCAGCCTGGCCATTAGTTTGTGGGTGGTAGGCTGTGGAAAGACGATGATTTACACCGTACTTAGCCATGACTCGAGCAAATTGGTCATTGCAGAAATGAGTCCCACGATCACTAATAATGGCGCGAGGCACACCGAATCTAGCGAATAGAGCTTTCAAAAAGTTACAAACCACCCTTGCGTCATTAGTAGGCAAAGCTTTGGCTTCAACCCACTTTGAAACGTAGTCAACGGCTACAAGGATGTATTTGTTTCCTTTAGACGAAGGGAATGGCCCCATAAAGTCGATACCCCAAACATCAAAAATTTCACACTCTTGAATGAAATTCTGAGGCATCTCGTCTTTATGTGTGATCTTGCCTTGTTTTTGGCAAACATCACATCGCTTAACCATATTGTGAGCATCACGATATATGGAGGGCCAATAAAATCCCGAATCAAACACTTTCTTTGCGGTGTAGTTGGGACCAAAGTGACCACCGGTGGGTCCTTTGTGGCAAGCATCAAGGATGTCCGACGTTGCCGGTCCATCAACACATCGGCGAATTATCAGATCAGCACATTGTTTGAATAGGTAAGGGTCGTCCCAAAAGTAAGTCTTGATGTCGGTAAAGAACTTCTTCTTTTGCTGGGACGTCAACCCTTCCTTGAGAATTCCACCCGCCAAGTAGTTTGCAAAGTCCGCAAACCACGGGGTTTCATTCGGCTTCGAGTTTATAGACATTAAGGTCTCCAAGGGAAAAGAATCATTGATTTCTTTGGTCGGATGATCCCCTTGGTATGGATCCTCAAGTCTACTAAGATTGTCCGCGGCTAAGTTTTCTGCTCCTTTTTTATCGCGGATGTCGATTTGAAATTCCTGGAGCAGCAAAACCCAGCGAAGAAGTCTTGGTTTGGAATCTTGCTTTGTCAACAAGTACTTCAACGCGGAATGATAGGTGTACACAATGGTGGTAGAAAGGACAAGATAGGGGCGAAACTTTTTAAAAGCATAGACAACAGCTAAAAGTTTTTTTTCGGTTGTCGTATAATGCAATTGTGCCCCTGTCATTGTCTTGCTAGCGTAATGGATCGGTTGGAAGTGTTTGTTCACTCTTTGTCCAAGAACCGCTCCAATAGCAAAATCACTAGCATCGCACATCAACTCAAAGGGCAGCTCCCAATTAGGGGTAACCAAGACGGGTGCCTTAGTTAGCTTATCCTTAAGCGAGTTGAAGGCTTCAAGACACTCTTTGGAAAAGATAAAAGGAGTATCTTTTTCCAAGAGGTGGGTCATCAGGCGAGCGATTTGAGAAAAATCTTTGATGAATCGAAGGTAAAAGCCCGCATGACCCAGGAAACTTCTCACACCCTTCACGGTTGAAGGTGGAGGCAACTTAGCGATTACATCGACTTTAGCACGGTCAACTTCAAGACCGGCTTTCGAGATCTTATGTCCAAGCACGACGCCTTCTTTTACCATGAAATGGCATTTTTCCCAATTTAGAACTAGGCGAGTGTCTTCGCACCTCTTTAGCATACGTTCTAAATTGGCAAGGCAAGCAGAGAAGGAATCTCCAAAGACTGAGAAATCATCCATGAAGACTTCCATGGTTTGTTCAACCATGTCATGGAAGATAGCTAACATACACCTTTGGAAAGTCCCGGGCGCATTACATAAGCCGAAAGGCATTCTTTTGTAAGCAAAAGTGCCATAGGGACAAGTGAATGTAGTCTTCTCTTGATCTTGGGGATCGATGGGTATTTGAAAATAACCCGAGAAACCATCAAGAAAGCAGTAATATTCATTACCAGCTAGTCGTTCAAGCATTTGGTCCATAAAAGGTAGAGGGAAATGATCCTTTCTCGTGGCATCATTGAGTTTGCGGTAGTCTATACAAACTCTCCACCCAGTAACGAGACGAGTGGGAATCAACTCGTTGTGTTCATTGGGAACAACGGTTATTCCGCCCTTCTTGGGCACACAATGGATTGGACTAACCCATGGTGAATCCGAAATAGGGTAAATCATACCCGCATCCAGAAGTTTGATAACCTCTGTTTTGATGACTTCATGAATTTTTGGATTCACCCTTCGTTGGCTTTGAATAGTGGGCTTGAAGTCGTCCTCCATGAGAATTTTGTGCGTGCAGAAGTGAGGATCAATTCCACGAATATCCGAGATTTTCCACGCAATAGCTTTCTTGTGAGCTTTCAACACAGCAACGAGGCGAGTCTTCTCTTCATCTTTCAAATCCGTTGCAATAATGACGGGTGACTTCTTGTTGTCGTCAAGGAACACGTACTCGAGATGTGGCGGCAACTCCTTAAGTTCCAAATCCGGAGGATTTTCGACGGGAGGCGTTTTCAAGGTCGGAGTATCGATAGCAATGACCGTGGGAGATGGATGTGAAGGATTGTCTTCGGTGAGAAGATTGTCAAAGAAATTCATGTCTTCATCCCCCTCGGTGGGAGAATCATTAGTAGCTAAATTCGCATCTCCCATGGTAGCTTCAAGATTGTTCCAGAATAAATCACTATCTCCAACTAGAGACAACGATGAATCAATAGAGGACACGGTCTCAACATTGGGAAGAGAGGTAGGAATACTTTTGCAAGCATCATTAAAGTGTTCTTCACAAGCCTCATCGAGAACGTCAATACAATTAACACTCTCATATGAATAAGGCTGTTTAGACAACTTTCCCATGTTGAAGACTACTTTGTCGTCACCCACTCTCATGATAAGCTCACCGGCTTCAACATCGATGAGAGTGCGACCGGTCCTTAAGAATGGACGACCAACAATAAGTGGCACACGGGGGTCCATCTCGTAGTCGACGACAACAAAATCAGCAGGGAAGGTGAATTTGTCGACTCCTACAATGACATCTTCGGCTATCCCCACTGGATAAGCAACCGTACGGTTGGCCAATTCCAAAGTCATTTTAGTGGGGACTAGCTCTGGGAGAGATAATTGCTTCCAAACACTTAGAGGCATGAGATTAATACTGGCACCTAGATCGGCTAGGGCCATGCAATTCTCTACTCCCGGGAAATTGCAAGGAATAAGAAAACGACCCGGATCACCAAGCTTGGTTGGCAATTTCCTTAAGAGCACTGCGGAGCAGTTCTCATTAAGTTGGGTGTTGGCAATATCGAGGAGCTTTTCCTTGTCGCTCAAAAGATCTTTAAACATTTTCGCGTACTTGGGCATGTGAGCGAGAGCCTCAGCGAAGGAGATATTAAAATTCAGTTGT